>JASPKZ010008052.1:0-2500 GCA_030220185.1 Diploptera punctata | reverse complement strand
TAGTCCATTGTTATGTAGTCTTCTCCATTCACCGTCTGCTCATCTCTTGGCTCCAAAATTTTTCCTAAGAACTTTATTCTCAAACTCGTAATCTCCTTTCCGCCCTTAAAGTAGAGTCCATGTTTCGCACCCACATAATAAACTGGTAGAATAAGTATTTTATATATTTTCTGCCTTAACGTTTTTTTGAAAGGAGCTGAGACATCAAAAGTCTCTGCAATGCATAATAGCACGCATTTCCAGAATTGAGCCTATGTTTAATTCCTTTGTGCATCTCATTCCTATTTGTGATTATTGTTCCTAGGTATTTGAATTCAACCACTTCCTCAAAATTTCCCTCATGTGTCAGTAGCTGTCATTTCCATTATATACTGAATTTCAACGTGGTGACCATATATTTAATTTGTACTGATATTTGCTTCCAGTCCTAATTTCTTAGTGTTACTCAATAGTGTGTGCGTGTTGGCCTTTAGTATCTCCTATCGGCCAGTAGTACTACATCATCAGCATAAATGTAATAGTAATAAAAAACTAACTCCTGGCGCGACAGGCCTACAAGACCCTTAGCCGACCAGCCGGCTGCTGGCCTCACATCCACATGTGTCAATCACAGAGGTAAATGATAATCAGCCAGTGTAGGGGTGACATGTGGGGTCAGCATGTCGAATCCCCAGCAGCCTTATAGCTGGTTTTCTCACCTGGAGCCGCTACTTATTGTAGCTACCCAAATGCATCACTGATGCTCGGTTGGCACCGGTCCCATACTGGCCGAATCACCGTGAGAAAATTTCTTCCCCCATGGAGACGACGAACCAGCGCAATTCCCGTAGATATGTGCCAGGGCCTCCTGCCTTAACCACTCGGCTACGGCGCGGGACACGTAATAGTAATAGTAATAGTAATAGTAATAGTAATAGTAATAGTAATAGTTATAGTAATATATAATAATAATAAATAATAATTGTAGTAATACATAAATAATAATAATTAATAATAATAATAGTAATAATAATAATAATAATAATAGTAATAAAAATTATTATAATAATAATAGTAATACTAATAATAATAATAATAGTAATACTACTACTACTAATAATAATAATAATAAATAGTAATTTTTACTAATAGTAATAGTAATAGTAATAGCAATAGTAATACTAATAGTATTTCGTAATAGTAATACTAATAGCAATAGTAATAATAATAATAATAATAATAATACTATAATAATCATAATAGTAATAACAGTATTACTACTAATATACTGATAATAGTAATACTAATAATAATAATAATAATAATAAATAATAATAATAATACTACTAATAAAGATATTAATACTAATAGTAATAATAGTATAACTAATAGTAATAGTAATAGTAATAATAATAGTAATAGTAATAGTAAATAATAATAATAATAAATAATAATAATAATAGTAATAATACTAATAATGTTAATACTAATATTAATAATAATAAATAATAATAATAATAATATATATAATAATAATATTAATAAGAGTAATACTACTAGTAATGATACTAGTAATACTACTATTATTAATAATAATAGTAATAGTAATCGTAATAGTAATAGTAATACTAATAAAAAAAGTAAAGTGATCCCACAACAGACCCGGAGGTCCTTGGGGTAGTAGGAGGTTAGGGCTCCCACTTTTTCTAGACAATCGGCACTTTTTTATGTCAGCCGGGTTGTCAGCCCTGCGTGACGGCCGCCTTTACCCCCAGAACAGGCGTCCGGTACTCATTTCCTTTAGAGGCTGAGTCTACCCCAGGGCCACAGTGCCGCCAGAGGGTTTGGGTCAGTTTAAAAATCCTGACCCCAACGGGACTTGAACCCTCGACCCTCCGGCTTGTAGCTCAGTGCCTTAACCACTACGCTACGGCGTGCCCCCAAAGGTAAAGTGATCCCACAACAGGCCTCAGGAGGCCCTGGGGTAGTAGGAGGGTTATGGCTCCCACTTTTTCTAGACAATTCGGCACTTTATGTCAGCCGGGTTGTCAGCCCTGCGTAACGGCCGCCTTTACCCAGAAACAAGCGTCTGGTACTCATTTTAGTTAGAGGCTGAGTCGACCCCAGGGCCATAGTGCCGCCAGAGGGTTTGGGTCAGTTTAAAAATCCTGACCCCAACGGGACTTGAACCCTCGACCCTCCGGCTTGTAGCTCAGTGCCTTAACCACTACGCTACGGCGTGCCCCAGTAATACTAATAGTAATAGTAATACTAATAGTAATAGTAATACTAATAGTAATAGTAATACTAATAAGTAATAGTAATAATAACAGTAATAGTAATAGTAATACTAATAATAATAGTAATAGTAATACTAATGGTAATAATTATATAATAATAATAATAATAATAATGGTTAATAATGCTAATAATGATAATAGTAATACTAATAATATATAATAATAAATAATAATACTATTAGTAATAGTAATTCTAATAGTAATACTAATAGTAATAGTAA
>JASPKZ010008051.1:0-185230 GCA_030220185.1 Diploptera punctata | reverse complement strand
ACTAGTCCCGTTGTTTCACTGTTTTGAATCCTGCTGATGATGGGACTAGTCCCGTTGTTTCACTGTTTTGAATCCTGCTGATGATGAGACTAGTCCCGTTGTTTCACTGTTTTAAATCCTGCTGATAATGAGACTAGTCCCGGTGTTTCCCTGTTTTTAAACTTGCTGATGATGAGACTAATCCCGGTTTTTAACTGTTTTGAAACCTACTGATAATGAGACTAGTCCCGGTGTTTCACAGTTTCAAATCCTGCTGATGATGGGACTAGTCCCGTTGTTTCACTGTTTTGAATCCTGCTGATGATGGGACTAGTCCCGTTGTTTCACTGTTTTGAATCCTGCTGATGATGGGACTAGTCCCGTTGTTTCACTGTTTTGAATCCTGCTGATGATGAGACTAGTCCCGGTGTTTCACAGTTTCAAATCCTGCTGATGATGGGACTAGTCCCGTTGTTTCACTGTTTTGAATCCTGCTGATGATGGGACTAGTCCCGTTGTTTCACTGTTTTGAATCCTGCTGATGATGGGACTAGTCCCGTTGTTTCACTGTTTTGAATCCTGCTGATGATGGGACTAGTCCCGTTGTTTCACTGTTTTGAATCCTGCTGATCATGGGACTAGTCCCATTGTTTCACTGTTTTGAATCCTGCTGATGATGGGACTAGTCCCGTTGTTTCACTGTTTTGAATCCTGCTGATGATGGGACTAGTCCCGTTGTTTCACTGTTTTGAATCCTGCTGATCATGGGACTAGTCCCGTTGTTTCACTGTTTTGAATCCTGCTGATGATGGGACTAGTCCCGTTGTTTCACTGTTTTGAATCCTGCTGATGATGGGACTAGTCCCGTTGTTTCACTGTTTTGAATCCTGCTGATCATGGGACTAGTCCCGTTGTTTCACTGTTTTGAATCCTGCTGATGATGGGACTAGTCCCGTTGTTTCACTGTTTTGAATCCTGCTGATGATGGGACTAGTCCCAAAAGCGCTACAGGTAAATAACTAATAAAGTTGAATAGATGGATCTTTTAGATAAATATTTCATAATTTTATATTTTATTTTGAAATATGCCTGAACGGATCTTAATCATTATCTTATTAATTATCCATGTTATGCATTTAACAAATGTTTTTTTTTACATAAGAATGGAACATTTGAAAGTTCTGGACTTTCTATGAAAAACCCCCTTTCATACTTTTTGACTATTTTATTTATGGGCAGTTTGAGCATAAAATAACAAGTGGACAACCTTTCAAATTTTGGTTCAGATATGTTGACAGTATATAACTGTTATTGTAAATCATAAACAGATAGATAATGCTTTAAAGCTTTTGAACATCCAGAGTAGAACTGTAAAATGTACAATGGCAAGTGAAATTGAAAGACAAATTCCAGTTTTAGTCCTAAATTTAACAAGAAAAAAAAGAGATAGAATTTGGAATATACAGAAAGTATAGCTATACTATTACTATATTAAGGCCTCGCGGTTCAATCATTTTGCTCACAATGAGGCAGTGTTCAATATTTTGACACATAGATTGGTAAATGTACCTATGATGAAAGAAAATGAATGAAAGGATACATCATTAATGTAGCAACAAAAAACGGTTTGAAGAAAATATGTTACACAAGAAATAAATAAGTTTAAAAGACAACAATTAATGAATGAAAGTTCATTCATAAAACAAAGAGAAGAAAATATAGAATTCAAGAAATTCACTAACAGTGGATTGAAACGCCACAAGTTTCATTTTTTTAAAGTTTAATATAAGATGGCACCAAAGAATGAATACAGCTTAATAGGTTAATTAAAACCAACAAAATGAAAGAAAAAAATTGAACAAAGAAACAAATCAGGAATATATCAGATCAACTGCAAGGATGTGACAAATTTACACAGGAAAAATAAATTTGAAAACAAGGATGAAAGAACATCTTAGAAATGTAAAAAATGGTGAATTGGAAAAGTCAGCAGTAGTTGCTCAGGCTTTGTATGAAAAACATTTAATTGATACAAAAGCCAGTCTAATCTTGTATCTTGTAAGCCTATGTTTTCTCTTAACAGAGATTTAGGCGCTCTCTCCCTACAGGGAGAATTTGAACCATACTAATTTAGTTACACTTGTTTCGTATACATGCCATTTTTTAGTGGTCCGTGATCATCGTTCCACCTCATACTGACATCTAGGAAACCAAGTTAGTACCAGGACGGGAAATTTCGGTAATTTTTTTAGAGGCCTTTTCATTCGGGCTTAAGGATTTTTTACGAGCCTGAAAAACTTCAGACTCAGGACCCACGGCTTAAAGTCCCTCCCGGAGGAGTTGCTCCTTGGATTTTCCGATTCCGATTGAGGGTCTTTCCACTTTTCAGCGGTTGCCCTTTTACCAGCCGGCTGCTGGCCCTTCACATCCACATGTGTGAATCACAGATGTAGATGATCAACTGCCAGTGTAGGGGTGACATGTGGTTAGCATGTCGAGTCCCTCAGCCGTTATAGCTGGTTCCTCAACCTGGAGCCGCTACTTATTGTAGCTACCCAATTGCCTCACAATGCTGGGTGGGCACCGGTCCCATACTGGCCGAAATACCATGAGATAATTTCTTCCCCCATGGAGACTCGAACCAGCGCAAATCCCGTAGCTCTGCGCCAAGGCTTCCTACCTTAACGCTCGGCTACGGCGCGGCACTCCTTGGATTTTTCCATCCTAAAAATCCATCGATCTCGCCCGGGTTTGAACCCGCGACCCTCGTGACCAGAGGCAAGGAGCATAACCACTAGTCTACCGCGGCCGACTAATTAAACAAGTAGAAAAAGAACTCACGCTTTGGGAAACAATCCACATAAAAAACTTATGAACTTCGAAATTCCCGGGAATTCTGATTTGATCCGGAGGTTCATCGGTCCACCAACAGAGAGATGAAGAAGCAGTTCTCCTGATCAACATAACATCAGTCGGCAAGAAATGACTGAAGATGAAGCTGCCCAAGCCAGTGTAATTAGAAGACTGGATATGGCGTGACGTATAAAACATTGTAATTTAAATATTAAATTAAACCTCGTAGTGATTTTTATAAAGTTCAATTTATAGTAATTATCTTCTGTTTAATAGATTTACAAAAGTTGTTGAAGAAGTGTGAATATATATGTTTTGTGTCCTAATTCTTCTTCTTCTTCTTGCGAGGACTGAACGTTTATGGTTCGTTCCGGCCCCAAGTATTATACCTGAAGTGCGCATGTCTTTCGTGGGCGACCCCGATCTTATTTTCCTCCTCTTGGTTGATAGTTTAGACTTTTCCTAGCCAATCTGTTGGTATCAATTCTGCAGAAATGGTCACACCATTTTCTCCACTGTTCTATTTTATCTGCCAAAATGGATATTTGTAGTTCTTTACGGATATCTTCCATTTGTATCCGTCCGGCTTAATATTTGGAACTTGCCAGTAATTAGAATTTCGCCCTGAGTTACGAACGCTGCGTAGGGCTGTTATGTTACCGCTTCCAGGACTGTGCGAGTCGATTCGAATCATCTTCTCTAGACGTATTGCCTTGTCAACGGCTCTTGAGCTACGTCCGCCCATGAGAAGCCGTCCAATTTGTTCAGCCGCTCCTCTTCGCTGGTTGGTTCACCCCAGATATTCGATTTCCCAGGTACCTCACATATCTGCCGGGATTCCCCCTAATCACCACCTGGGCAGGCGCCCGATCGGTCCAACTCTAAGTTGTATCCAAGTTAGAAAACAAAATACGAGGCTCTGAGCAACAATGGGTTGGGAAAGGATAGTAATGTTTTTTTTTTTTTTTTTTTCCAAATGCCCCAGGTTGTCTTTCCACATTCCTGGTGTTCTCTCCTGGCATGGCGTACTCGTAACCCACTTCTGAGGTTTGGGCGCCTGGAAGGTGGGGTTACGTTGTGCCCGATCACATGATGATGATGGTGATGATAGTGGTGCGCCAGCAGAGTCCCTAACCCTAAGATGAATATGAATGATGATTGCGATGGCCATATGATTTCGGGGACCGTTCGGGCCTTAACGTTTTCTCTTACAGGTGAGGAAAAACCCCAATAAAAACCTCACTCAGAAAAATTGTCCCAACTGGGGATCGAACCCGGGCACACTGCGTGACAAGGCAGCACGCTACCTCGAGACCACAGAGA
The DNA here is from genome assembly GCA_030220185.1 of Diploptera punctata. Taxonomy (NCBI): domain Eukaryota; kingdom Metazoa; phylum Arthropoda; class Insecta; order Blattodea; family Blaberidae; genus Diploptera; species Diploptera punctata. Next base: position 181,075 of record JASPKZ010008051.1, on the reverse strand, counting down.
TGCTTTTTCTCAGAAAATATAAATTCAAGGAATTGTACATTTTAATTAATTTTAGGCATTTATATACATATCTTGAACTAGTAGCTTTTTTTTTATATATTGAGCAATTCCACGAACATGTCATACCGAGGTGAAAATTTTGAAATTGACGCAGGAATATTTTTTTTACGTAATATATATCTTTAAGGATCAAATTTTCTGATTCTATAAGATAATGTTCCAAAAGTGTATTATTTTAATCTAATATTAGTGGTAGAACTTTTAAGTTTCCAAATCTGTAAACACACGCAAAATTTTACCAATTTGTTGTTTAATGATTTGGTCGTATAATTCGTTTTATTTTACAAAATCTATTGTTAAACCATACTTTAGTCCTTCCTAGTCGTAAATGTATTAATATTAATTGCATTCTAATGTTCTATATGCAATGTGTCCTATAATTGTTAACTGCAAGCTATGGTCAGTCAGTCACAGAAAACGTATAAAAATTACTCTACACAACATAATAATTGATGGAATATAATTTCCTCTTGGATTCTACGTTATCGGTACACAACTAACAAAAACATATTGAAGACATTTTCTTGTAAAGTCATTATTTTTCCCGCTAGTGTCCCGTGACTGACTGACTTTTTTCCCTATCATATATATGCTAATACGCATGGTGTAGTCAGTTGCTTGCTGCACTCCGCTGAGGATTAACATAAACATGGTTTAGGAAATCTAGTATACTGTTCGGCTCAGCTGTTCCATAAAATATTTACTGACCCTTTTTCTGTGTCAATTTCAGCTAAAAGGCAGTTAGCGGAAGCATTTAAATATATTCAGGAAAAAGGTTGCAGTAAACGAAGCAGCCATACTTGTTGATTTCTCAGAAAATCATGGCTACCAAGAACAAAATGAAATCCAGGCAGTTGATTGGAAAAATTAGCATATCTCAATATTAACTGTTGTTGGCTAGTTTAGATGGAAGGTGACAGAGAAGTTCAGAAGAAATACTTTGTTCTATTGTAAGGTTATGTGACACGTAGCAAGTGTGCTATAGAAAAGTGTTCCTTTCGAACTATAGTGATTTCTTCCAAAACTTGATGTGATACAAATTTTCAGTTGGAGCAGCTGATAATAGAAATAGGCCTATACATTTAGCAATGTGACACTGCTTACTTGCATATTTGGATTTTGACATAAAATGGAACTTCTTTGAATCGTACCATGGAAAGGGGACTATAGATGCGATTGACGGCCAAGTAAAAAGGATGGCACGGATGTAAGAAAAATCGGGAAAGAATATACAAAATGGTGCAGAATTATGTAATGTGAGCTGTAAAACCAACCAAATAACTGGAGTCACAAAATGATATAGAAGAAGGAAAGATTTTTTTAGATAAACAATGTGAATATCTTGCATCTATCACAGACTCATTGCGTATACAACGTGAAAGCGATGGACCCGTATGTTATAGAGTATGCACAACTGTCAAACAATAAGCGCAACAAATTCATAAGTTCGTGTGTTAAAAAAAACTGAATGGCGTGACATGCCTAGAAACCCTTGGCTGCTAATCTCACATCCAAGTATATAAATCACAGAGGTGGACAATCATCTAAACAACATATTGGGTGACATGTGGTCAGCATGTCGGATACTCCAGCCGTTATGGCTGGTTTTCTTGACCGCAACCTCTAAATATTGTAGCTGCCCAAATTCTTCATGATTCTGGGCGGGCACCAATCCCATTGTGGCCGAAATTTCATGAGAAAATTTCTTCTCTCATGGGGACTCGAATCAGAGCTCTCTATTGAGACATATTGACTCAAACCATTCAGTTACAGCGTGAGACTTCATGCGTGACAGGAAACATTATTTTTATTAATGGGTCAAGTCAGGTCAAGTTAGCGGCGAAGACTAGAGAGAGAAACGATCTCATATACATCATTGTTATGATGTGAGTCATCAGAACTCGGGCTAATTAGAGTTACGTTTTTATTGTTGTTTAAAAGTAGAATTCACTGCTTCAGCAATTGTTTACACTACAGCTTACTAATGCGATTTATGATAATTTGTTTTGAAAGTACATGCACTCTGATAAATAAGTAACTTACTAAGAATGTGTATACATTCTCCAAGGCTTAATTTTTTTATCCAGTGGTTCAATCTAGAAATAAAAAATACACTGCTCAAAACAATTAGAGGAACACTTGTAATAAATTGAATAAGTAATTGTTTTTTAAAGCTGTGATGCTGGAAGTTGGACAATATGTAAATTGAATTATTTAATTTTATCATTGGATACAAATTTTAAAGATCCATGGCCTCAATACAGAGATATTACCTCAAATAACAAATATAGAGATTTTTTTATTTTGGAAGGCACTGGCCACTTCTAATTGGTAAGCTTCCTGATGTTGCTATAGTGACGAATGTTGATTATTGCCTTGTTTATTGAAGAGTCTGACAAAATGAGGCATTTAAATGAGTTTGAAGTGTATCATGCTCTACATCTTTTACGACATCTCTACAACAAGTGGCTAGAGAGCTTGGGGTTTCTCCTTCCGTGGTGTCCAGGTTACGCAACAGGCACAGAGAGACAGGTCAGTATTGTAGAAGACGTGGCCAGGGCCGTAAATTTAAAACAAGCCAGGATGACAGATACGTTGTTCTTTCTGCTCTTCGCCAGCGTACAAAAACTGCAAAAGACCTGCAGAATGACCTTCATATGGCTTCCGGAATCCGGGTTTCAGAGCAAACCATAAAGAACAGATTAAGACCTGCAGAATGACCTTCATATGGCTTCCGGAATCCGGGTTTCAGACCAAACCATAAAGAACAGATTAAGGAAAGAGAATATTCGTCCAAAAAGACCCGTTAAAAAACCACGCTTGACAAATGGGCATAAGGCAGCAAGACGTACCTATGCTGAAAACCATGGTGATTGGAACCTGAACCAGTGGGAGTCTGTGCTCTTCTCGGACGAATCCAGGTATCGTCTTACACGTTGTGATAGTTGATTGAGGGTGTGGGGACGGCCAGGAGAAAGATTTTCTGCAGGGGGTGTACAGGAAATTGATAGATTCGGAGGAGGTTCCATAATGGTGTGGGCCGGAGTTATGTACAACAATCGTACGGACCTTGTACTTGTTCCCCAGCGACTGAATGCTGTCCGGTATATCGAGCACGTTCTGGAAGAGCATGTAGTACCTGCTGCCATTGGAGTAGGCCCTGAATTTCTGTTTATGCAGGATAATGCCAGGGTACATTCTGCGGCTGTCACCAGAGATTTCCTGAGGACGAATGAAATTGAGGTAATGGAGTGGCCAGCGGTCAGCCCAGACCTCAACCCTATTGAACACTTGTGGGATCTTCTAGACATGAAGGTCAGGAACCGACATCAAGCTCCACAAACTCTGCAGCAACTTGGAGATGCTCTGAAGGAGGAATGGGAGAATATCCCGCAAGAGGAAATCCAGAATCTTATTGGGAGCATGCCACGAAGGTGCCAAAGTGTCGTCGAATGTCGTGGAGGCCATACACGACACTAACTCTATATAACGAGTGTTTAACTTGAAAAATAAGCACAAGATTCAATTGCTTACGTAGCGGAATTATTTGAAAAGTTAATTGTGAGCGTTATTCATTTGTTTTTTTACTGACATGAGCAATAAATAAATAAATAAACAACCACAAATAATGTACTTTATTAATTTCATGTTTGTACCTTTATCCAATGAAAAATATTTGCATATTTCATAGTGTTCCTCTAATTTTTTGAGCAGTGTATTAAATCTTACATCAAGTAAACTGTAATAAACTCCACTCCAAGCGCGAAAGACCTAGAATGCTCTTGGTCTACCAAACTACAGCTAGCCTCACGTCCACATGTGTTATAATCACAGAGGTAGACGATCATAAGCTAGTGTAGGGATGACATGTGGTCAGCATGTCGGGTCCCCCAGCCGTTATAGTTGGTCTTATCAATCTGGAGTCGTTACAAATTGTAGCTACCCAAATGCCACACGATGCTGGGTGGGCATCGGTCCCATACTGGCCGAAATTCAATGAGAAAATGTCTTCCCCAAGGAGGCTCGAAACAGCGCAAGTCCCATAGATCTGCGTCAAGGCTTCTTACCCTGACCACTCGACTATGGTGCCGGTCTAAATTGTAATAAGTTACTATATCCATCCATCCATCCATAGCAATTCTGCCCGAGGGCAGGTCTTTAACTGCAATCATAGCATTTTCATGCTATGCTTTGCAGCTTTACTAGGAAATTGTAGGTGTGATAGCTTCCCGTTGCTTTCCACACTGGTGAAGGATGATGATGATGATTATGATGGCCACATGATTTCGGGGACCGTTCGGACCTTAAAGTTTTGCTGACATTCGTTTTACAGGCGAGGAAAAACCCCGATAAAAATCTCGCCCAGAAAAACTGTCCCGACCGGGATCGAACCCGGGCCCGCTGCGTGACAAGGCAGCACACTACCTCGAGATCACATCGGTGGATAGTTAATATATAGGTATATATTATACGCACACATGCATACAGTTTTAGTAGGTGCATTTAACAATAGAGAAGGCAATTTTTTATTAAGTATTTAATAGTTTCCTTATTTTATATAATTTAAAATGGTACATGGTAAGCGAGTTATTTAATTACATTATTGATTTAAATTATCATTTATTTTACAGCAAAATTAAATTTAACAATTTTCGTAGAATTGATAAAGTATTTGCAGCTCTTTATTAATCTCTGTTACTGAAGCTGTTTATCTAGTTTCATAGTATTTTGTTACATTTGTGTAATATTTGCATTTTGTATTTCTAAATAAAATCAGAAATGTCAGTCAGTCACACCTCACACATAGGTCATAACTTCGGTATTAATTGTGATTTAGGTTATTTTTTTATTTAAAATATAACTTGAAATGTGCCCTTCAAACGGTATTTTGGAAAATTGAATTAAGAATCACATTTCAGAGAACGGTGTAGATGAACATGTTAAGCTGCATGATGGGTTGACATTTATGTCAGTCAGTCACACATACTTTGATAGATAATAAATAATATTGTTTTTCTTCAGAAGTTGTATATTTATGTACAATCTTAATCAGACACTTTTCCTCTATCATACCACGTATATAACACCTCTAGTTTCAACCAAATGTAATATTTATGCAACCATTTTGCAGCAAAAGTGTATTGTAAATGTCAGTCAGTCACATATGGAATTACTCTATTTTCAAAACCTCTTCACGGCAGAGTTTGTATCTTACATTTCATTCACCTCAATGGGAAATATTTGCTCATTTTGTGCACGATGAGAAAATCCCTTATTTCTTATTTTGTGAGTTGAAGAACGTAATTACATTATTGTCATCTATTTAAGACTTTAAACTTTTTTTTTTCAAATGCCCCTAGTTTATCTTTCGAGATTCCTGGTTTCTCTCCTGGCATGGCGTACTTGTACCCACTTCTGAGGTTGGGGCGCCTGGAAGGCGGGGTTACGTTGTCCCGATGATATGATGGGTGATGATGATAATGGTGCGCCAGGAGAGTCCCTATTCCTAAGCTTAACCTAAGATGAATATGAATGATGATGATTGCGATGGCCATATTATTTCGGGGACCATTTGGGCCTTAACGTTTTCCTGACATTTGTCTTACTGGTGAGGAAAAACCCCGATAAAAACCTCACCCAGAAAAACTGTCCCGACCGGGGATCGAACCCGAGACCACAGCGGTGGACAGACTTTAAATATTGTTATTATTATCTCATGCTTAAAATTATACAACAATGTATACAAAATAAATTATGGTTATGCATGATTTGTTTTCACTCCAGTCCGACGTATTTAAATAACTGACATAAGAAATTTAATTTCACCAATTAGGGGGTTAACTTGTCCCTTTTTACGCACTACTTTTAGGTCTCTTGTGTCACCCGGACACAGAGCATGTTAATTTAAGAAAGATAACTGCAGGGTGCGGCATAAGTCAATTAACCACTGCGCATGGTTACAAGAGAAAAATCAGATTGGTTGAAACAGGGGTTTGAATACGGGAGCTTGATAATATAATCTCAAACACTACTGCTTGAGGTGATTTTGAAGGATAAAATTTTCAGTACAAAACCACTAAACCTGCAACATTTACGAGATTTGATTGAACAGGAATTTGAAAACACTTTTGTTAACAATGGGAAATTGTGTGACATCATCTGGAAATAAGTGTTAAAACGACATCATAAACGCTTAAACAACAATGGTGGTCACTTTGAACAATTTCGGTAGTTGTTTTTTGTATAGTTGTTGTAAGCTGCATAAAATAATATATTTGCATTTTCGGTTAACTGACTTATGCTGCACCCTGTATTTGGGAAAATTTTCGAGCAGCAGAAATTGTAGATGGACCTGGGATAATTAGAACAAATGATGAATTGAACAAAAAAGTTTATAAAATTCGGGTTCGATGCCCGGTCGGGACAAGTTTCTTGGGTGATTTTTTTTCGCGGTTTTTCCTCATTTGTAAGAGAAATACAGTATCAGGAAACTTTAAGGCCCAAACGGACCCCGAATATCGTATGATCATCATAATAATCATCATTCATATTCGCCTTAGATTAAGTTTAGGATTAAGGACTCTCCTGGCATCACCCACCATATCACCAGGACAGCTGAAACCCCGCCTTGCGGACGCCCCAAACTCAGAAGCGGATTACAATTACGTCAGTGCCAGAAGAGAACACCAGAAATGTAAAAATGGCAACCTGAGGTTTTGAATACATAAAATGCATAAGAGCACAAAAATTAATTTGGTTTGTCCTTGTATCCAGAATGTGTGATGGAAGACTTTTATTGTTAAAAAAATTTCCAGTGAAACCTTTAACAACTAGGCCCCAAGTCAGACCGAAAATTAGATGCGTTACAAGACTGAATAATCATATTCTTCTTCTTATTCATAATTTGTAGGATTTTAATTCTGTTTATTTCCAAAATCACTCGTCGGAAGAAGACGTATTGGATGTGCATTCACTGCATAATCTGTATCTTTATGTAATTCTTGTGTACGTGTGTTTGTCACTCAACTCCTCCTAAACGACTGGTCCGATTTTGATAAATTTTGTGTGTGTGTCTGATTGCGTCCCTCGATTGTTTAGATTCACAATTTGACCCACTTAAACCATTAGGTGTAGGACTCAGCTGAAGTGAAAATTTAAAAATCGCTCTAGCGATCACAATTTTCGATGTTTCACAACGAAACTCAGTATATGTTGTTAAAATAAACCGAGGTAGATATTACCCAAAACGCAGCCAAATCCGTCCATTTTAAGTTGGGTTTACCTGAAATCCGAAAATAATAATTGACTCTAGCAAACCTCCATGTTTGATTCGTCGAAACATATAACTTTGTGTACACACATTTTTCAAGTACGGCGAGTGTTCATCTGCTATTATGCTCTAAAACATTAGGTGTAGGAGTTTACCTGAACGAAAAAAAAAAAAACATATGTGATTTGTTTAGGAGTAGGGGCGCACTCCAGGCATTAGCAAGTTGAATATAAAAAATTAAATTAGTGACAGGAAGCGTTGGAATTAAATTTTTACGTATTCAACTAAATGAAGCTGCAGTGTATAATAAGTGTATTTGTTCTAGTATGAATTATTTGTGTAATGAATGTATTCAAACTTACCTAACTTCCATATCCCAATGCCTGAGCTAATATTTTCCAATCGCTCACGGCACTATACAAACAGAATGAAATTTTAAACCGTTCAAATGTTGCTACGTTACAATGCAACAGTACTCAATTGTTATATCAATCAAACCCCATGCAAGCGTAACATTTGGATTTTTGCATTATTGTACGATCAGAGGCATCGTTGCGACATGTCCTGCTTATCGCAGTCTACGACACTTTATTTTTCTTATTATATGTGATTTACCACGTACCTGATTGTTATGTAGTCTTCACATTCCCTGTGTAACATACTGGCGTCTGCTTTAGAAAATTAATATTTAGCCCATCTTCTTCTCAATTTTGAACACATCTTACAATCGAGTGGGCATGGAATCTACTAGTCTGTGTTCTCATCCCATTTATAACTTAATCCTGAGTGTGGCTTCCTTCGGGAGAGAAGTAAAGTCGTGCCATAGGTTTACAGGGTTATTTCGCCATATAATTAAAATTCGTCATAGAAGTAACTCGTTAAATTAAATTGGTCACAGATATCAGCCGGGTTGTCAGCCACATACACGGTCTTTTTAGGTGTCTACTGTACTTCCTCCGAGCTAAGTTCAAGTTGTAATGTAAACAAACCAGACGTATGACTGCATTTTAGAATAGTTGTTTTAACTTTAAGTGTGTAAGAAAATGTAGTTGTCTCTCTAAACTCGAAGTAAAGGAAATAAAAATATGTATTTTTTAGAATATGTCTACATAAGTTATACGAGAGAACATCTTAATACTCTTGTATATAATTCTTGTGTCCTTGTGTTTGTCGCTCTACTTAACGACTGGATTTTTTTGGTGAAATGTTTAATTGTACTGAACAACTTGTTAGGACGGTATTACTTACAAAATGTGAGGAACTGTCTCCGGACATCATATGGCCACAATCATCATCATCATTCATATTCGCCTCTGATTAAGTTTAGGATTAAGGACGTTCATGGCGCACCATTATCATCATTATCAGCCATCACATCATCGGGGCAGCCGTAACCCCGCCTTTCGGGTGCCCCAACCTCAGAAGTGTGTTACAATTACGCCAGTGCTAGGAGAGAATGTCAGAAATGTCAAAATGACAACCTGAGGTATTGAATAAAAAATACATAACATTGATTTGGTTTCCAGTGAAACCTTTAATAACTAGACTCAAGTCAGACCGAAAAATACATGTTACAGGACTGAATAATCTGTATCTTTATATAACGTGCGTGTGTTAGCGCTCCACCCCTCCTAAACGAGTGGACGATTTTGATGAAATTTTTTATGTGTGTTTGAATGCGTCCTGGATTTTTTTATGTTTAAAAACTCATTTATTTCCCGCATGCTCCATTACATTATGTGCAATGCTATATGCTAAATAACAAGATTAATAAACAGTATATTAGTTTATATTTATACACACAATTTGTTGTCTTTTTCGTCCATGCCACTATTTATATTGATATTTTCGAAATCTATTTCATTTACGTATTTTTGAAACATTTTGTGTTTTTATTCATTATTTCACTAATTTCTAACTGAACAACACACGTTTCTCTTTCTGTTTTGTATATTCACACACTCACTGAATATAATCCACTGTTTATGTTGCCGCTTTACACACACATGTCGTGTCATCTCTCATTCTGAGTCTTCAGAAGTTTGTAGTGTTCATTGCTTATTTACATTTTCCTTCTTTTTTCTTTCCTCTCCTTTTTCCCCTTTTCATTTTTTCCTTCATATATTAATTGTTTCGGCGAATCTTGTAAAACCTCTCAAATGCCTGGTTAGTAATTGTTGCTTTGTATCTGGTCAATTGTCTCCTTTGTAGGTCCTTGATGGTTTACATTCACAATTGGACCTCTAAACCGTTAGGTGTAGGAATTCACCTGAAGTGAAAATTTAAAAATCGCTCTAGCGGTCACAATTTCCATGTTTTACAACGAAACTCAATATATAAACCGAGATAAGTATTATCAAATAATGAGCGAAATCAGACATTTAGAGGTGGTGGTTTACCTGAAATCCGAAATTAAAAACTCCCTAAACGACTGGACCTATAACATTTTGTAAGTGTGTTTGAGTGGCTCTCTGAACGGTTTAGATTCACAATTGGACCATATAAAACGATTAGGTATAGTTGATTACGTGAAGTGAATATTTAAATGTCGCTCTATCAGTCACAATTTTCGATGTTTCACAACAAAAATATGCTATTAAAATAAACCGAGGTAGGTATTGTCCAAAAATGAGAGAACTCCGACAATTAGAAATGAAGGTTTACCTGAAAGTCATTGTTTGGTTCGTCTCAGCGTATACCAAACAATTTAATTAATCTTTAATATTTCATTTATTTAGGCGCAGCAACGCACCCCGGGTATTAGCTAGCAGTTTGTACATGTTTGTGACTTCTAAACCCCTCAACAGATCTGCATGAAAATTTGTACAGACATGTTTTGAATTACGCCAAGCGTTTAGCCGCTTTCTTCTTCTTCTTCGTCTTCTTATTTTCTTCTTCTTGTTCTTCTTCGTCTTCTTGTTCTTGTTATTCTTCTTCTTGTTGTTGTTCTTCTTCTTCTAGTTCTGCAGCCCTTTATGAGCCCTTGCTGCTCTTCTACGCCCACGTCCATCCCCGGACAACGAGCTTCCTCTACTCCATCCATCTATCTCAATTAATTAACTATTATCGTGTACTTAAAAAACAAATTTCGGCGCATTAATTAGCAAAATCGTTGCTGACCGGCCACGAGTAAACTCAATGTTGAACGAAAAATAAATATAATTAGCCTATCTTGGTACGACTATTTTTCTCTCCTCATAGTTTGTTTTTGTGATCAGCATAAAAAATACGTTGGTAATATTGGTTTAGTATTACATGATGTCGTGAATTTTTATCTTGTTTAGTGTTTGTATTTTCACTGCAGTACAAGAACGTAACATAATGGTAAGCACCAAGCCATTAACTTGTGTAAATAAGGTTAATGTGCACATTTCAAACCTAAAAGTTATTGTTTTTATTTCCTTAGTACATACAATTTTGTAATTCACTCAAATTTTGTTCAGGCTCAATCTGTGTTTTAGAAAAAAAAATGGAATTAAACTGCTGCTCAAAATTAAAGGAAAAATAGGTAGTTTTTAAATGGCTGTATCTTCGCGAGGAAAGATTGAAAAAATAAATAAAGCGTCTTGAAGGTTGAAGACTCTAGTGTCTGAATCAGTAATGCAATTATTTTTTGTCAACTTTGATTTTTTTTTTCAGTATAAAGTGGAGAAAGCACAGCGCCAAAAATTATCGACAAGTTTGACTTTATACATCGTTTCTTTATATGATACATCGCTTTAAAATTAATATAATCTAGTTAAATTATAAAAAAAGTATTGATTTGTTATCTATTTCATCTAATTTTAATTAAATTTGTCACATCCTATTCCTCCGTTCTTAGAATCTTAAATGAAACAACCTTTTTTAGAGACTATTCGATTTTACTACGCCATAGGAGCGTATGAGAGTCTTGTGTTATTTTAGTATTACTTGCGTTTTCCAGATTAAAGATAGCTGATGGCATATAATTCTGTTTGATATACAACAAATTTTTAGAAAGAAACGCAAATTATTAAAATAAAAATAAATATCTAAACTCTTTGTTTTGTATTTAAGTGACAACCGCTCTTAATTGGTTTATATAAAGTAAAGATAGACAGTGGCGTAACATTTCTCGGCCTGACCTTACACAAAAAAGTTTCTCGGGCCCCAATTAACTGATATAAGAATGTTGTTGTCTTTAATAAAAAAAATATTATGAACTGTTTTATAGACGGATAACGTAAACTGTTTACTAAAGAGACCTCTACATTCATAATGTAAATTTATCCATGTTAAATACAATTTAGTTATTCTTATGATTTTTAGTGGCGTATCTCTATTGAACTAAACATTTCGTTAAAGGTTCATTTTTCTGCCCACACATTTAACATTGTTTACACAGTACCAACTTAGGGTAGAGTAGGGTCTGAGGAGTTGTACGTTACGCAACTCTTAATATATGACTATATTCAATTATTATTTTTTTTTGTAAATACCCCAGGTTGTCTTTCGACATTCCCGATGTTCTCTTCCTGGCATGGCGTAATTGTAACCCACTTCTGAGGTTGGGGCGCCTTACGTGGCCCTGGCGATATGATGTGTGATGATGATAGTGGTGCGCCAGGAGAGTCCCTAATCCTAAGCTTAATCTAAGATGAATATGAATGATGAGATTGCGATGCCCATATGATTTCGGGGACCGTTTGGGCCTTAAAAGTTTTCCTGACATTCGTCTTACAGGTGAGAAAAAACCCCCGATGAAAACCTCACCCAGAAAAACTGTCCCGACCGGGGATCGAACCCGGGCCCGCTGCGTGACAAGGCAGCACGCTACCTCGAGACCACAGCGGTGGAAACATTTATTATTATTCCGTTCATTATTTTAGGAATTTTGAAATTACCGAAAACGCTCGAACCAAACCAAATAAGTTCATATTTAAAAAAAGTACAGAAAGAAAAAAAACAGAAGTGAAACACGAGAACACCTATAAAAAGATATAAACATCATCATTATGTTGTGATGATGAAATCATAATAGTAATACTTTTTTCAGTTTCTTTCAGTGTAGTTGGACTTAACGATAATCTGAATGTGAACATTGGAGAGCCAACTAGCAATGAAAACCAAAATACATCTGTATTGGAATCGACTAGCAGTAACAGTATTTTCGCCAACGATACAAAGAATTTTATAATTAAAAAGACCAATGAATATACAAAGTGTCAATTATTGGAACGACCTTGGGAACCACCAAAGTCATATTCCAACATCCACTTTACAAAAAAGATGGGAAGGAGTTGAAATGCTATTTGGGTCATCAGCACTTGGAACAAAGAAATTGGCTAGCTCTTTCCCACACGAAACAGGGGCTGTTTTGTAAGTTCTTTGTGCTGTTTGCTGATGAAATGTGTGGCCGTATAAAGGAATGAGAGCGCAAAAACTTGTCACCCAACCGTTGACATCGTTCGCCAAGCTTTTAGGTAAAATGGACACTCACAACTACATGAATACACTTCTTACCACAAGATGTGTGTTCAAGCAAACTTCCTGCAAAACTACCATAACCCACAAAAGGATGTTGAAAATCAGGTAAATACTCAACGACTGCAACAAATAAAAGAAAACAAAGAGAGACTTCCACCGAGATATGATGGCCGTCTTGATCAAGAGGCTGGGCCCCATAATATGGGCAATTTTAGAGAATTGTTAAGATTTATAGCGTCTGCAGGAGACGAAATCTTAAGCGACGCTTGTCAACAGCCTCTTCAAGAACCGCATACGTCGGCAATACAGCACAAAACCAATTAATAACAAGCTGTGATGAACAGTGCCGTGTATTGGATATTTTTTTAGGGTAAGCAATTTGGAAGTAAATGCCAGAAACTTTTTTTTGCTGAATTATCGTATTTTCAATGGAGAAGAAATGAGTTTCTTTTGGATTTTGACACTTATTCCCTTTTCAGTTTAATTCTGTCTAAACAGTTTAATTACCTATGTATATATACATAGCTGTATTTTAGTGAATGAAATGGAATTATCGAAAAACAGAGAATTTACTTGTCGAAATTTTTCACATTCAAATGTTCTAAAAATAATAATCAGTCTGAATTACTGAATCTGTAACTTATTTGACACAGTATAGTGTCAAAAATTTGTACGTACATTTGTCTGTATTTTGTTTTGGTGTCAAAAGTTTTACCTGAAGTTCGTTTTTTTTTGTTCAAATTCTTCCCGTTTGTTTTCTAGGATTTTTTTTATTCTTTTAATCTATTTATACAGTAATCAATATCGTGATATTTTGCTTGCGTATCAAATAAACTGTCAGTTACAAGGAAATATTAACAAACGTATTCAATATAAAATTGAAATCAAATCTTGCAGTGTGATCAAAACTCCATGTGCAGCAATATAGGCTTCCTGATCCCAATATTCTTGTCTGGATTCGTAATTTTTTCAAAGACAGAAATTAGCACATCCCGATACTCATGTACTATTCCAACCAAACTAGAACTGTAATTTTACCTCGTCGAAGACACTCTTGCCAACCGTTTCTTTATTTCATCATCATCATAGTACATTCACGAATTTAGGCAATTTGTTGATCTGTTTCGGCCTCAAGAGAAACACCATCCCGAAGTCTTTTGAGTGGACGTCCTGGTCTTCTTCTTCTTCCTGCAGGTTGATAGCTTAACTTTTGTTTGGGTATCCTGTGTGGGAACATGTTGCATCCATCTTGACTTATAATCAGAAATTTTGTTTTCTAAAAGTTCCATGTGTAATTCTTCTAAGATGTCTTCATTTTTTTTTTTGTGATCTAGTAGTGTGTATTGTGCAGTCCTCCGAAGGCATCTGATTTCGACAGATCTAAGTCTCTGTATATCCTTCTGTTTCAACGTCCATACTTCGCTACCATGTAAAAGAGTTGGAAGAACCAGTGTTTTATACACTTTTAGTCTTGAATGTTTTTTGACTGTGGCTTGAAGATAGAATTTATTAACCCTAAAATTCTTAAAAATTTAGATATCTTTGCATTTACATCCTTTTCTTCTTCATATGAGATATTGCATCGTAGATATGTAAAATTATTCACCTGCTCCAAAATTTTATTGTCCAGTACAATTTTACTTCTGACAGGATCTACACCTTGAAATGCCATAATTTTTGTTTTCTCTGTAGATATCTTCAATCCATATTCTTCTGTAATTTTTTTAAGTTTATACAGACCATTCTGTAGATTATCTTCTGAATTTGTTATTATTATTTGGTCATCTGCAAACAATAGGGTGTTTAATTTTCTATTTTCTGATATTCTTATTCCAAATTTATATTTCTTGTTCCAGCAACATATTACTTCATTGATATAAATTGCAAAGAGTGTTGGGGATAGGGGGCAGCCTTGTCTCACACCACGATTTATAATACCTTCTTCAGAAAATCTGTTATTTAATTTAATCTTTATGGTGTTGTCTTTGTAAATATTTTGTATGTTCTGCCGAAGTAAATTTGGTATATTTCTGTCTTCCATTATATTTAAGAGTTTCGATCTCTTGACTGTGTCGAATGCTTTTTCAAAATCTATGAAAGCAAAATGTGTTTCTAAGTTGAATTCTCTTCTCTTTTCAAGCAACAGTTTAACAGAAAATGTTGAATCAATACAAGATCATCCTTTCCTAAATCCGTTTTGACATTCCATAAGGAATTTTTCACTGAAACGTTTCAATTTTCCATTTAAAATGTCTGCATAAATTTTGAAGCATGTGTTTAACAAACTGATTCCCCTATAGTTGTCCATTTTTCTATTGTCTCCTTTCTTGAACAGGGGTATAAAAATGCTTGTCTTCCATTCTTGTGGTATATCTGCATTTTTGAATACATTATTAAAGAAGGACAACAGTCTTTCATGGAACTGTTTGCCTGCATATTTATACAATTCAGATTTCAAGCCATCTGTGTCAGTTGCTTTCCCATTTTTCAATTTCTTTAAACTATTGTTCAATTCTTCCAACAATATTATGGAATCTGTCTCATTATTATTTCGGAAAATTGTATCTTCATAGCTATTGTCAGTCCAAAGACTTTTATAATAATTGAAAAAATCTTCTTTTGTTACTCCGCAATTAATTTTGGTAGATTCTTTAATATCTTTATTCAATTCTTTAATGTTTTAATATTTTGAAGGCATTAGGTTGGAGCTTATGCAAGTCTGATTCTAAATGTGTAACAAAATTTAACCATGTTTCCCTATGTCTCTTTCTTATATCCCTCTTAACAATAGCTCTACAGCGTTTGAATTCTATTTCATTTTCTACTTTCTTTGTGTTCAAATATTTTTTATAAGCTGCATTTTTCTCTTCAATCAATTGTTTTGTTTCTTTATTTCCTCATCAAAAACCCTGTTAATTTGGTTGATTTTGAAAAGAATGCAGCTAGTCCATTCAAAGTAAGGAACATAATGTATTTTTAATGATGGTCATGGATTAGAATAATACTAAATGAACGAAAATTGCATTTGGAAAAGTGTTTTACACTTTCGATTGCAGTCCATTCAACTGACTTGCCGTGACAGATGCTAACTTTGTGCAATAAGTTCGTTCTCACATCCGAAATCATGAATCAGTTGAACCACTATATTGTATAATGCCTCGACTATTCTATTATCAGAAACGTTAATGGATCCTAAAAATCGTTCATGTACTTGGCCACCGTCGATGACGTACCGAAACACAGGAGATAGCTGAGAGAAATTACTTATGTCTGTTGCCTCATCTAAAACAATACAAATAAAATATGATTCATTGATCCCCTTCTTTGATCTGTTCATTAATACGTTTGGTATGGACGAATTGGATCATTCTGGATTAAATTTGACATTCCTGTAAATATCATGGAATGTTCTAAATGGTGCTTTAGTTTCTCGTCATATTCACCGAGTAATTTCACAAGTTCAACGTAATTGTATTTATTGATAGAGTCGCGTGATATCTCTACTCTGACAAAAAAAAACAAACTACATCGATGAAGCGTTTTGCTATGACTATTTTTTCTTACAAGATTGAATTGCAAATCCCCATTTTTTTTTCTGATTGTCCAACATATGTTCAATTCTCGACTTACCGAAGATTTTTCATTTATGATGGAGATCAAAATATTTTTAGATAGACTATGCTTTTTAATGGCTTTATGTATGTTTCCCATGTCGCAATAACTCGCACTGTTTCATAGAGATATTTCGTTATTAAACAGAAAACATGTCCAACAATACAGTTTTTGTGCACGAGGACACCCATTTAATCACTCGTTACTATTGTAAATTTGCGACTTGAAACGCCTTACACCTTGGTTGTGATATTTAATTCAGGAGTAAGTCTACCACTTTGTATTACTCGTTCATCTTCGAACGCGCTCCAGGCAAATTTACTTTTATGATAGCACATATTACACAGTCACATGCGCTTTGACCACTGTCTTGCCCCGACTGATTGTGAGCTTCCACATTTTCAACACTGCTGTACGCAAGAAGCAGAAGTGCTTACCTTCCAGCCATAACGCATATGTACATTCCATTATTAAAATGAAGTTAATATATTCCCTCAGGTGTCCTCATCTAGGGGATATATGGATGGCGACCACAAGATGCCCAAGCTGAGGAAAACATTTCTTCCACTTACTTGTGTTTTGCACTCTTTTAACTTTACTATCTAACCTCTCTTGGTTAACTCTTGTTTTTTTCGACCCCGTGGCTATTAGGGCGTCCGAGGGCTAGGGAGTCTTTCCTTTCTTCCATTTATTCTATCCTTTATTTTCTTTTCTTCTCCAGAAAAGCCTGACCAGAGGCTATAAGATGGCAGCCCCATCACTGCTCTTGCCTTCCTTTGGCCAGCAACCAATCGAAGGGACTATTATTATGCTTCCAAGTCTTATACGAGAATTTCCCGGTAGGATCAACTAATATATGGGATCGGAAAAGGAACGCAGATATCTTAAAAGAATTGAAGACTACGCCAATTTTGGAAAATATTAAACAGTACCAACTAAATTGGAAACACCATCTTGAAAGAATGAGTTCAAATCGGTTCCCCAAAGCTGTTTATAATTATTACCAAGAGGAAGAAGATCACTGGGCCGTCCTATGAAACGCTGGAGGGAAAATTTTCTATAGGATCGTAACAGGCCTTGGCCTAATACTTGGAAGGAAGGAAGAAGAAGAAGAAGAAGTTAATATATTTTACCATAATAATATTATCTTAACATACCAATACTTCAATATAAACACGACAATTACTATTGAGAATTGTAGGACCACAAGCTTAATTAAAAACATAATAATTTTGATTTAAAATAAGTTTCCACTACTCACCAAGTCCCGCACATTTCATATTGAAGGACCACAGATAACGAAAAGTTATGACGACACACGATCACATCCGAGCAACTTCTAGCTTATCGTGTAGAGCAAGAGTGGTTTATAGCTGGGGAGCTGGATGGAACAAATCGGCTACACAAATAATGACCAGGTCACTAATATTATTTTTAAATTGCATTGAAATTTTATGTTAATCAATACTGAGTATTTCTATGTTGTATCACATTAATATCATTTTTTAATCCTGGGTAAGCAATGCTTACCTTGCGTCTATTGAATACACGCCACTGGCGATGAAGAAATAACATATACAATTCTTCATTAAATGAGGAATGCTAAGTATTATTCTATTATATTAGACGAAACACACATACTTTCTAATACAGGACAGTTTTCTTTGAACTTCAGATATGTTTATAAAAATGGGATTCGTGAAGATTTCGTAAAATTTATTGACGCTTATGAGAGGTTTCAAATGTCAATCCAGATCAAGACCCAAATAGTGAACGACGCCGAACTGGAGAGTCTTTGGGAAATATTGTTGTAAACGTACTGCAATAACTGTCACTAGACTTAAACAACTGTGTAGGAATTGGTACTGACAGATGTACTGTAATGACTTCTGAAGCTGTCGGTGCAGTCACTGAAATACAGAAACCTGCGAAGGAAGCATATGCTTAGTTTATTGTTTTGTCTTAAGACTTACAAGATAAGAGTTGTGATATTATGTTTAATGACTCAATACTGTTTAAAAACTGCTCAAAATAGTTTTAAAACATGTTATTAGCACTCTAAAATTTACAAATTCATTTATTTGTTAATTTATACAGACCCATACACCCCCGAAAATGTACACGAACCCATGGCCCCTCTCCGAAAATCTATTCTGGAACCGTCCTTTGGGAAGGGGTTCGCGAATCGAAAAATGTTCGGAACCACTGAGATTGAACATGGATCAGTAGATAAAAGCTGGCACAATTTTATCATCGACGTTAGATGAGTTATAGGGACAGACTGAAACTCGGATCATCATCTGAATTGGATAACACAAGTCTGCATTTTAAAACTTTTCCTCAGATGATTTATTTAAAATAGGTGTTCTTCAAACAATTGTTTACATTGATTCTACAAATGATTTCCATTTTTGTCTATCGCGTTAGATTTTTGCACAAAATAAGAATTTATATTTTCACATTTTAGCTGCTACAAGCACAAATATGTTTAAACTTAATTTCACACAAGATAAATTTTTGATAAAAATACATGTTACAAATACTGAAGAGAACTGTCCTAATAATTTTGAGGCTACGTTGTACTAAAACAGAAAGTAAATGGTGTTCCATTAATTTTGAAACCTCTTGTTTGAAGTTCCTCCATTTGTAGTCTCCCTCATCAACATCCAAAAGTAGTTTCATTCCATGTTCCCTGGTACCTCCTCTCCATCTCTTATTTTCCACAATTGCCTTGTAATTAGGGTCTAGTTCTTTTTCTCTGTGTCTGTACGATGAGTAATGTGTTCCTGGTTCCAGAAAATTCTCACTTTTAAGTCTGAGCTAAGTAGTTCTGCAGATTCCTTTGGCAAATTCAGATCACGAACTAGATCATTAAAGCCGCTTTGAGAGAACCGTTGTGGAGTAAAGCCATCTTCAGCCTGATATATATCATCAGTATCATCGTCAGTGATTGCATCAAGTTCACTTTCAACATCATATTCTTTCAGGTTCTCTAAAACAGCTGCAGGAAGAGGAACAGGCAGCTTTTTCCCATATGAAACAGACTTAATGGCTGAAAGGATGCTTGGATGTACAATTTGGTTCTTATTTTTTTAATTTCACCCCTGAACATTAAGGAAACAGAGTAACAGTCATTAACCTTTTGCCGCTACCATTTACCGTCCTTCTACTAGGACAGGATGGCTGGGTTTTTTAAATGGGCATTTAAATTTTAGATGCCTATAGCAGAATCTATGTTCTCCCCTTAAGGAAAAAAATCATAATAATTAAAGTGAAAAAGATAGGATCATAATTATTTTTTATCTAATTTTGCACCTCCACATTTCGATGCTGGTGGTATTCCAAAAAGCACCCCCAAACGGCACAATTGAATGTCACACTGTTTACACTTAAATGTTGTATGTTTATCCCTTCCAGATGGAGCTTTTTTATTTTTCTCTATACACGAAGAACACACTTTTGCGCGGTCTGATATGTTTTCCAAAGAATGAAAAAGTTTAGGAGATGCAGTTCCGAAGGGCAAACTTCTCTTCCTGCCTGTACGCTTGCGAGATATGAACGTACTTATTAACTGACGCACTAAGTTTCGTCTGAAGGTCACTTACCTGTTTCCATGTGCTGTACTCAAGGGCTGGTTTGTCAGGTCATATAAGATGAAACAGTTCACAATACACACATTTAGGACAAAATGTAATAGAAACTTCCACCACTTTTTTGAACATCGGCCAACACCATAATATTCGCGTTTCTGATCACTTATATCCACGGCTCCCATGCGCTTCGTGTAATTTATGACGGCATTACGACATGGACCTTCTGTTACTTCATTGACTTTTTCTGTTTTTCTTGTGACTGAACCATCAGTCCGGGGATCGGAATTCGTGGAAAAGAAGAAGAACAACACGTTTGTCTTGCCACACTACCGCCGTCGGTTAAGGTGGTCTTTAGGCTCCCTCCACTTCATAGGAATCGCAAACGGCATGCACGATTTCTTCCCTTTTGTCCACAATCTTAACCTCTCAACTCAATAGCGGCAAACTTTGTTCGGTGACCACACCTTATCCTGGTCATCAAGTTTCACTTTAAAATAAGGATAGTAAGCTTTTTTTTTTCAGAAAGTCTGAAATATCCGTTCTTTGTTTAAGCATTGTATAATTACCACAAATATATAAGAAAACGTTAGGATTGTTCGTACACTTGCGTGTAGGGTGTAGACATTGTCATACTTACAGTCACACTAGAGAAATGAAATGAGAACAGCATCGATAATGCAAGTGACTTCCAAAGTCACCCAATAACAACCTCAGCAGCAGTTGTGCCAAACTAAAGGCTTACAGGCTTCAATTGACTAATTCCCCTCCAACAATACTCATTACAGTCTGGCACATATGCTATCACCAATAAATATGTGAAAACAGAATAGGTCCATTGTGAAAAAAAAAAACGGTACGTGATAGAAGTAAACTAAGAACAGTTCTGGAATCAGTATAAAAAAGTGAACTAATACAACATATTGGTTTTCAGTCATCTGATATCATGCAGACTAGTGTAATCGAAGAATTGTTAACGCTTTATTTTGAGAGAAACAACCACTAAACAATACTCTGGGAAATACGAATTTAAAAATGTATCTATCTATCTATCTATAATGGCGTAGCCCAATAGTGGACTCTTACCAAATACTGAAGATTCGTACGGAATGTTTATAGAATCGTTCGAAAATGTTAAAAATATACAAAACGTTACCTGACGTTTTTACAAATGTTAAAAGTGTGTAGTGCAACGGTGGCATAAGAATGTAGTAGGGAAAATCGTAGTCGACAAATTGTATACCTCAGCCACAAATGGTAATTGTACTAACCTATTGTGCAAACAAATATATGAGCCAATCAATATTCGCGTAATTTATAAATATTTAAATATAGTAAGAAATTTGAAGAGAAAAATTATGCGCTCAGACCGGGACTTGAACCCGGGACCCTTGGTTCTCTAGACCAAGTGCTCTACCAACTGAGCTACCTGAGCAAGTACCGATCTAAACGCAAATCTTTCTCTATATACATTGTAATTCCCATCCACCAAATGCTGTGAAGCCATTCTTCTATCTTGCAAATGGCGGCTCCTTTATTAAGAAGACATATTTGGGAATTATACATTACAGCCAGTACGGCTTTTTTCCAAGTTTTTATTATTGATTTCGTACATCTCAATGATGGATAAATCATATTTGAAGAGAAAAATTATACGCTCAGACCGGGACTTGAACCCGGGACCCTTGGTTCTCTAGACCAAGTGCTCTACCAACTGAGCTACCTGAGTAAGTACCGATCTAAACGCAAATCTTTCTCTATGTACATTGTAATTCCCATCCACCAAATGCTGTGAAGCCATGCTTCTATCTTGCAAATGGCGGCTCCTTTATTAAGAAGACATATTTGGGAATTATACAGTACAGCCAGTACGGCTTTTTCCAAGTTTTTATTATTGATTTCGTACATCTCAATGATGGATAAATCATATTTGAAGAGAAAAATTATACGCTCAGACCGGGACTTGAACCCGGGACCCTTGGTTCTCTAGACCAAGTGCTCTACCAACTGAGCTACCTGAGCAAATACCGATCTAAACGCAAATCTTTCTCTATATACATTGTAATTCCCATCCACCAAATGGGAATTTTTCCAATGTAGATGAATTAATTAATAAATGTAACATAACTATTTCACTGCATACCGAATCATTAGTGTGGTCGCGGCCTCCATTGACGCCACGGTATTCTGTTTTAATCGTTGTGCATTTATTGGAATATCCGCGTCGTTCTTTGTTCTTCATCGACAAGGTATTGTATCAAATCTGTTCCTATCTTCCAGTTTCATTAATCTGTGGAAATAAATTATATGTACACATGCCACGTCCTTTAATATGTATTTATATTTTGTAATTTCGTTTACTTGCTAGTCGTATTTTTGTGTAAGAGCATGTATAAACAGTTCGAGAAAAATGATCATGATTAACTGGTTGGTTAATCCCTAATTTGGAACAGCCACTGTTAAAGGTGATTTGAACTTCTCTTTGTTCTATGAAATTCAGTTATGTAATTATTTTAAACTTTATTCTCAATTCCATAACTTATCATCATAGGCCTACCAGTAGACGTGCTTCAATAATGGCATAAATGTATTTTATAATGTCATTTTGTATACTAAACGTCGCAAAAAATGTTCAATTTAATTTCTTATGCCACTGATGCACTAAACACTTTTAAACACGTTTAAAACATTTTGTAACACTTTTAAACATGTTTTAAACATATTTCAATGATGCAACAATCTTTTTTTTATATTTATATATTTTACGTAAAACATAATCGACCTACATTGCTTAGTTGCTACTGCTATTTTCCCTCCTGTTCCTATGTTGTTCCAACGTTGCCACCATCGACAGCCCAAAATACTCCAGATGTTGTCAACATCACTTCCACGTTCCCTGGATTTCACCTACGTTAGAGTAATTGATTTGTGTTACAGTAATTGATTTAGGTTTGGTTAGCTTTTAGATTCCTTGCTTTTTAAATGTGATTTGATACGTAAAATAAATTACCTCTTCATATCTGTTATTCTATGAAAAATTTAAAATGTCGGACGGTTACCACGTAAAATCATATTTCCTCTAGTTCATTTCGTGTTAACTATACATATTTAGACAAGTTCTGGGAATTTTGTGTCAATGTTGGTCATACTGATTTCACATACATATACCGCCAACTGATGGAGGTTGCATTTATCTTTCTGGGTTTACATGGAGCACTAGCGCATGCCCACTGTGATTCTATAGAACTGAGAAAAATTTATTTGCGACGGTAAGTATACTATATCCTAGTGCTTTCTCATACACTGATTTTTTTTGTGTAGAATTGATTTTTCGTCATGTATTTATTTATTTATCTAATGGCATACAACATTGACAAAATGTCATTTGTTCATCTGATTCATCATAATGATTCTGGCATCCGAATATTATCCGGTCTCAGATATACTGCGAAGAGTCGGGCAGTTCATTAGGTATTCTAGGAAAAACTGCACTTAAACTAGCGTAAAATATTTTCAAAGTCCTACAGATCAACAGTGCGCATGCACCAGAGTTTATAGAGCCAGCTATAACCCACAATCCAACCACATATCGATTATCATCCTTGATTATTATCTGTCGTTATGAAATTTAAATGACCAATATTTGCAATAAATCCCTCAATCTATATTTAAAAATATATTAATAACATTAAAATTACCTAACGTTTTTTAAAAATGGATGTACACTTACTTATCACTCCCTAATGCTGATCCAACCAAAAATAACCCAAAACAGCGATAGAAAAATCGTAGACTAAGTAATATACTCTGTGGAGAAAATAGCAGTTAGCATCACAATATTGTCTAACAGTGTCATAATATTATGATTTGCATATTTAAATAAATACTTGAAAATTGTCTAATAATGTTATAAAAATTGTTTGAATTGTTTAAAATATTAAATAATGTTAGTAAATACAGAAGAAGAGCTATAGTTTACAACAATATAACTGAAAAATCAATCGCTAGTAGAAGTGCAGTTGAGCCGGTATTCTATATCTTAATCCAGGTTTCAGAGCTTGCAGGTGGTTCCAAAGCGAGACAATTTTTTTGGGAAGAATGCCGTGTCCAGTTTAGAGCTGGAATTCACAACAGCTTCTTGTCTTGGCCAGTCAGGTGTGTTATGTATGGAGGTCTTGCAGGTTATTGTTGTGTTTATTTCTAAGCTCATGAGATATTGTTCCTTCATCTGCTTCTTTATACAGAGTGAGTCAGAAGGAAAGGTACATGCTTTGAGGGGTGATAGTATTGGTGATTCTGAACAAAAATCTTCTATTATACATGTGGCCTTTTCTTAACCATTTCAGGATAATTTAATGAAAACAACCAGGAACCAGAAAAGTGCAGGTGACAGTAAATCAAGATACTGTTATCTTAAGTTTTGTTTAATTTTGTATGTTTCCTCACAAAAGATGTTCAAACACTCCACCACCAACTTCAATGCATTTTGATGCTCTTGTAGACAGCTGTTGTGTTGCTGATCTGAGCTCATTCGTATATTCCTTTACTTGAGCACAAGCATATAAAATACAAGTGAGAAGTTCCATTCTGTGCTTGTAGACTTCACTCTTAAGCCAACCCCACAAACAGTAAATAATGGGGTAAGATCGGGTGATCTCGGTGGAGAAGCAATGATTCCATTGTATCTCAGCTGTCTACAAGAGCAGCAAAATGCATTGAAGTTGGCGATGGAGTATTTGAACATCTTTTGTGAGGAAACATACACAATTAAACAAAACTTAAGATAACAGTATCTTGATTTACTGTCACTTGCACTTTCTGGTTCCTCGTTTTCATTAAATTACATTGAAATGGTTAAGAAAACACTATATGTATATTAGAAGGTTTTTTGTTCAGAATCACCAGTACCAACACTGTACCGTTCGCCCTGACCCAACCTGTGTAGAGTTTAGAGGAGTGGTATGATGTATCTGGTTTGAAGCAGTTAGGGAGTATGGCAGCTTTCTTTGCTAATATTTCTACCTGTTCATTGCAAGAAATCAGTCAATGCTGAGGGATCCATGCAATACAACCTTCTTTTGTGCATTTGGAACTTTTTTCATCATGTTATAGTGTGAAGTTTCAATTAGGTGACTGAATTTTTAAAATACTGGTAACAACTTTATTTGGGTTGAGGTTCTTTTTACTAACATTTCCTGGGAAAATGTCCACTTTAACTTACCTGATATTATTTTGGAAGTCCTATAGAACAACAGTGCACATGCACCAGAGTTTATAGAGCCAGCGATAACCCACCATCGAACCACACATAAATTATTATCGTCATTTCGATCATTATTGTTTTTTGCTTTGTTTTATGTATTTAGACACATTTAAAATGTAATGAACCTAAAAGCATACTTAACATAATTCAATTACTCTAACCTCAGGTGGATCCCATGAAACACTCTTTCTTTCACTCGTTAATAATCACAACCATTGATAACCCACTGGTTCCAACTACATAATATACTCTCTGGAAAATAATAGTAAGTCACCATCACGATATGTGTATTTGAATATATACTTAAAAATTCTAAAATAAAGTTATAAAAATTGTTTGAAATATTTAAAAATGTTACTAAACACAGAAGAAGAGTTATAATTCACAAAATGAAGGGTAAGTGTTTCTAGACTTGAGCCCATTTCCTGTTATCCTAAAGGTTTTGTAAAATATGCTTCATAGAACATTGTTTACAGTTCTAGAATAATAGAAAATGTGGGGATTCTAGCCCACCATGCTACCACCATAAGTTTAAATTAAGAAACCGAAAAACACACATTTTATTGCTGCATATTTGAATAATTATCTGACATATACATATATATATATATGTTGATTTTTCCCCAAAAGACTCATAGAAATACCTTGAAATGAGGTAAGAAAATGAGCTCAGGGAAACAGCAGTTTAGCTTTCCCAACACATTTTCTATGTCCTACAGAATAACTGTGGATACGTGCATGAGTTTATAGAGTTGTTGCTAGGTGGAACCACATATCTTTGAAGTCCTACGGAAAGTTTATGTATCTGTTGCTAGATGGCTGCAAATGACTGTGAAATCGGTATGACCAACTTTTGAAATAAATTCCGAAACACTCATTAGAAGTGGTTGTACACTAACTTCTTCACCAGCATACTGATGGTCTCACATCCACATGTTTTAATCACAGATATGGACAATGGTCCAGCCAATATAGGAGTGACACATAGTCAGATTGTTGTATCCCCTCCTGTTACGAACCAGGAGCTGCCATTTATTGCAGTTACCCAAGTTCCTCACAATTCTGGGTGGACAGCAGTTCCATACTCACCGTAATTCCATGAGGAAATATCTTCTCCGTGGAGATTCATAGCAGCACAAGTCCCATATCTCTATACCAAGTCATCATGCCTTAAACATCATGGCTTTTTCAACCTTACATTGAGAAAAGTTGATTGTATTTTAATGATGTAATTGACATTTTCAGATAAACTGATTACACTGCATTACCAATTAGTTATTGAACACCAAGATCTGTGAATCATGGAACCAGGACTGCCAGTAAGTAACTTTGTAATATTATTCTTAAATATGTCTTAATACACAGACCAGCTATCCATAACCAATGTTAATACAACTAAAGAAAAAACTGTTTGTCTGTGCTGAGATCTGAATTTCACGACTTTTACTTTTGCAATTAAACAAAGATAAGTTCATTTTTACCTTTCAAGTTACCTGAAGAGTGCCACCACATAAAGTTGCAGGTTATAGATTCAAATCCTAGTTGATGCAGAAATTTGTCTATGTAGGTGTGTTTTATTTAATTTCATATAATAAAGGTGTCTCATAACACAGGCCTTAGAATTTTTTTTTTTCGCAGCACAAGATTTATCAAGTCTCAAAACCTAATATTGATGAGCTAAATTCGAATATGTTAACAGTTTTTTTTGTATCACATAAGGTTTTTTATGCCATGTTGAAATAAAATATTTAATACTTTTTACATTATATGTAATATCCATTATCCTTTAAATTCTTGTATAACCTACAGAAGCTTGATACAATATCAGTTGTACAGTTAAAACAGTTTAAAACAAATAAAACACTAGTAATATACCTTAAGATCTAAATGAATGGTGAATTGACTGGTGTTTGTGCTACTGCCGAGGTTTTAATCTTAAAAATAACTAACGAAAATAGTAGGCAATCTTGAAGGCATCCCATCAACCCTGGTATCTCGTTTCCATCTCTTTTATGTC
Source organism: Diploptera punctata (assembly GCA_030220185.1). NCBI lineage: Eukaryota > Metazoa > Arthropoda > Insecta > Blattodea > Blaberidae > Diploptera > Diploptera punctata. The sequence goes on along the minus strand of JASPKZ010008051.1, from coordinate 153,815 downwards.
TTTATGATGGTGTCTCTCACAAGACTCTTCACTTAGTGCTCTGTGAAATATTGAGGATAAGAGTGAAGGAAGTGTAACTTCAAGTTTACATCCCAGTGCCCTGATCTTTTCGAGCATGATTTTACACTTTTCTCACATTGGTCAACTTTAGCATTACATCAGACAATTCTCGATGGCATCCTTGTGTATGTTTCCAAAGTTTGTAGTTCCACATCAGACATGCCGTTTTTAAAAGTAACAATTTTGTGAATATTCGACCATGAAAAGTCTTCCTTCACTTTTGCCTCCAACAGTAACACAATTTTTTAGCTATATATTGGTAATAAGGGGCATTTTTGTCCAAAATTTTAACAAATTCCTTCATTAATCCCAGTTTTGTGTGCAAAGGAGGTAGCAATATTTTTTCATAATAAACTAATGTGTGATTTATTACATTTTTTGTTCCTGGCATCAGTTGTTTTCTTCTCAGCCAATTTGTAACTTTCCAGTGCCTTTCCCTGGCTCCAGAGTCTCAATCACACTAAAAACACAGAAATTTCATGTATTCTCTTTGTTGCCCTAAGGATATACCGCAGACTTTTAGATCACAGCACATGTATGTCTTCTTTCATTATATTTTATTTCTTTTAGAATAGTACACTTGTTTGTATGTGTATACTGAATGAACTACAGGCTAATTTATTCCCATTATCCAGAAGAACATCCTTTAGACTTCTTTTACTAGAGTCAATAAATATTTGCCGGTCTAGGCGAAAATTTTTCTCTTCAAATATAATTTGCCAATCTGACTGTTCCTGGGCATCCATTCAAGCCAACAGTACACAACTTCTCTCTCTTTACGAAATACTTCTTAAATTCTTCTTCATGATTTCTATACCAATAAAAAATTGTACCACCAGATAAAAGGTTGTCTTCTTTAAATCTCGTGATAAAAGTTAACTTTTTTTTAGTAAGACGCAAATCTCTTACCAAATTGTTTAATTTTGGTTAATTGATAGGACGCGGATAGTTTTCTTATGATCGTTGGGACAAATTGAAATTATGTTCTGTGCTGGAAGAGTGCTGCTACTACTCTCCTGTAGTGTTGTTGTGGTATTGGAATTGTAATATCTGGCCTATGTGCTGGCAGCTTATTGCTTCCACAGTTTTTCTCCGGGAACTGGGTAATATAACCAGGAGAGGGTCATAGGATGAATCTACCTTCAGTTAAACACAATGGCAAACTACTATGAATAAAAATCAGTGATTATATTATAAAGTTGTATTATATATTAAGAGTTTACATATTTTAATACTTCACATATATACTGCATACAAGTAGTGGACTGCATGCTCTCATTTTTTATGTTAAAAATAGAATTGTGCAAAAAATGTACATGATATACAAAAACTAGCAACAGATCTATTATCAAGGTATTTGACTCATTTGCATTAATATATCTCATGTTGGAAAATCTTCGAGGTCTGTGTGTTTGATGTCGATAAATTTCAAGGATTTTAAACAAATCCAGAAGAAAATTTTGAGACGAGGCACTTGTACTCTACTGTGCTTAATAAGGGTGTTTGGTATTGAACTTTGTTACTGATACGTAAAGATGTGAACATTCTGTAATAATGTTCCAAAAATCAATAAAATTGTCAAATATTACCAATCACATAAAGTTGGTCAGGAAATTGGCCGATGTTTATTCAGAAAACGAAAATATTTTCATGAATAACTTCATGACTTGAAATTAGTACATGGAAACATTTTTATGTGAAACACTCACGAAAACAATGAAAAAAAGCCTTTTTAAGTTTAATTTACTGAACTTGAAAACTACCATTTTCATGACGATATTTTGTCACTTTGGACATTTTATTTTTCATCTCTTCCCTAGCTTTCCCATTGAGATGGAGGCTAAACAAAATTGAGACTCTCACAATCCATCACAGTTACTCATGAAACTGTAGATTCAACAATAATATTAGACCTTTCTGATTATTCCTATATGTCACCACCTCTTACATCACTGGGAATGTTAAATCTCATTGGAACCAAAAAAAAAAAAAATCATGCAGCCATCATCATCATCATCATCATCCTTCACCAGTGAGGAAAGGAATGGGAAGCTACCACACCTATAATCGCCTAGTAAAGCTGCAAAGCATGCATACATGCATGCATATACATGCATGATGATATATTGTAAGTTTCATGTTACAGGGTGTCAAAGTTGAAATAAAATCAGAAGAAGAACAGACCTACTATCCTGATATTGAACATGAAACATTTGCAGCTTCCAGCGAAACGAAACTTGAGGTAATGTTTTTGTTGGTATTTCAGAATTGGAGAGTGAAACTAAAGGATCCTTGTATTAGTGAGAGCTAAAACAGTGCTGCTGCTCATACATGGATCAAAAAAAAAATCATCCGGCCATTATCATCATCATCATCATCATCCTTCACTGGTGTGGAAAGCTACGGGAAGCTACCACATCTATAATCCCCTAGTAAAGCTGCAAAGCATGCCTTCGGGCTGAATTACTATGGATGGATAATTATTTTTAGCTTCTGGTGTTGTATTATCCACTAAATAGTCACTCGAAATCCAACGTGAGGTTGAGTTTTTTATTAGACAAAATCATTCATGGTTTTTTTTCAGGAAAACACCTCCTGTTGGATTACTTTTGATAATATATATATATATATATACACACACACACACGTGCACACACAAACACCCAAACACGCGCGCACACACAGGTTGTCTAAATCATTTTTGAAGGGAAAAAAAGCCATGGGTAATGGATTGTACGAGATAGGATAGCACAAGTGGTTATTTTCTTTTGAAAAATTATTTCTCTACATTGTGTGAAAATATTGCACATGAATTCTGAGAAGCTTATATTTGACATGATTATATATTGTAAGTTTCATGTTACAGGATATCAAAGTTGAAATAAAATCAGAAGAAGAAGAAGAACAGACCAACTATCCTGAGATTGAACATGAAACATTTCCAGCTCCCGGTGAAACAAAACTTGAGGTAATGTTTTTGTAGGTATTTCAGAATTGGAGAGTGAAACTAACGGATCCTTGTATTAGTGACAGCTACAACTGTGCTGCTGCTGATACATGGAGTAACTCCACACAATTTGTTATTCAAACATGATATAATTTCAGTCGGAATAGTAAAAAAATCCAGCATATAATAACTGTTGTAAAATAAGCGAAATTCTTTAACAACATAATTTGAGGTTTTATTTTGCTAGTTTTTTAATTAACCTTTATATTCCGGGGTAATTAAAAATACCGCATGAACTGCTGGACGGAATTTAAATCCCAGTCCGTGATATTAAATGTATGGTAGAGCGTGCATACTTACAAAAAAATTTTTTTACGATAAACTATAAGAGATATAAGTATAAAATAACTTTTATTTAATTCATAAAGGAGTGTATTATTCAATTAAATGTTTTATTTTTACATACAATAGAGAATTTTATTATTAAAAGTTAAAATTTATTTTGCGAGGTCTATATTTTTTGGTTTGACTTTATAACGGGTTCAGTTTATGATTTGAAGGTGACTGTACTCTTGCAAGGGGAATTTTATGACATAGTGTGAACACATGTGCCTTGAAAAATCTGCTTTCAAACCATAAACACGGGTACCCAGTCTTGTTGACGACAGAGTTATCAGCAAATTTTTTTTTTTCTGTGGCAGTCAAACACTTAGCACTAGCATTCAGTCTTGAATTAGTAACTGTAGACTGTGGTTCGTTTTTTAAAATATAAAAAATGGCTTCACGTATATTAGTTACGAAAGAAGAAATTGTGGAAGAATTATACGCTGATAGTGACTCTGACGCCTATGATACGTGTAGTGAATTAGCGTGTAACATAATATGCAAACAGGATTGAAAAGATTAACGTTGGGTTGTGTATATCGGGGTGCTTCAAGGACTATCATACAAAAAGACAGTTCTAAACAAGTGACCAAGGCATCCTGGATTATCTAAATAATGTAAGTAGCATATCAGATATTTTTTAAAAATAAATACTAACAAGATATTTACCATGTTAACTCATTATAATTTAAATACAAAATTAGGGGTGGAAAAGATACAACATGTTTTATTATTTTATTTTTTATGAATACTTGATCTAAAACAATAGGTTAGAGCCACAAATAACTTCCTTGCAACATTTTCTGAATTTTTACACTTTTACAAAGAAATAATGTTATCAATGGACAAATATGTCCACTACATCCTTTAAGGCTTTACATTTTATGGACAAATATGTCCCACAAGTCTTCTAAAGGTTAAATTGTATGCATCCAAATTCATTGTGAGAAGTAAACATGGTCACCATTAGAGAGATTTTAAAATTTTGCCTTGTGTTTATATGCCAGGTTTTTATTAATTTTTTTCTTGAGATTATATTTATCATTGTGATTCATTGACATATATTATGGTTTGTTGCAAAAAAAAGAATGAAAATTGCAGCTGCCAGAGTGATTTTTTTATTTTTTCTTCAGGTTAGCCTTCATTCTAATGGTCTGATGTTCAAACTGAACCTTACATTTGTAAGTTTGGTAATTCCATTACAGTCGTTGTTTGGGGTACTAGGAGGTTAAGGCTCTAATCTTTCTAGACAATCGGCTCAAAATATCTTCTGGGTTGTCAGCCTCGCATGATGGCCGCCTTTACTTTCAAATCTTTATAGGATGAAGAAGACCTACATTTCATTAGTGTTAATAAGCTGTTAGTTTATGCTGACGATGTAGTGTTATTACTGTATTGACTAATTGTGGCAGAAATTTAATAACAATGAAACTAATTACATGGTCTCATATAGAAGTAGATTATATAATGTGAATGATTCAATTAATGACAGATGAGGGAAATTATGAAGAAAGGTCTGAATTCAAATGCCTAGGAACAATAATTACAAACAGGGGTCAGGTGCACTAACAAATTAAACATAAGCATGTACTCTGGGAATGCATGCTATTTGTATTAGAGGGACTCTTGTCATGTCAACGTCTCTCAAAAAACATTAAACTGACGATATGTAATTCTGTTCAGTTAAATGCATATGGATAATTGAATCTTACTTTAAAAGAGGTGAAAGATTGACAACATAAAGTCATAGGATATTTTTTGGACCAAAGAGAAATGAAGAGACAGATGAATTGAATGACTACTAACAGTGATTTCAATTTTAAAATTTGTAGCTTATAAAACAGTCGTGCTCAACTATAATAACTTCTGTTATAAACGCCGTCACACTATTAAAATTGTAGGCCTTTCAAAGAAATGCTTCATCCTCAGGAATACTTATGGTGCTGAATAGATCTCTTTATTTCATACAGAGGGCTTTGATTGTTGTGCGTGTTCTCATTTAGAATATTTTTATTTTCTCCTTCCTTGATAATTTCAATCTCTTCCGGGATATTGATTTTTTGTCTATTGTTCTCTTTGTGGATTATTGATATTGTTTTATATATATATATTGTTGAATCTATGGCCTGTTTCTGAAGTGTGTTCAGCAAAACTTGATTTTCCTTCTCTTTTAATGAAGTTTGGGAAATGTTCATTAAATCTTATTTTAAAACTTCTTGAAGCAAAAAATAAAAGTATGCTTAATGAGAACACACCCAACAACTACAGGCCTCTGTATGATATATACAAATAATTTCAGTACCATAATTATTCCTGACGATGTTTATGACAGAAGTTATTATAGTTGAGGACGACTCTTTTATAAGGTACAAAAATTTATAATTGAAATAACCTTAACCTCAATGGTGACAAACATGATATTGAAAGTATAGATACTAACAGTGAGTTACACAATGTTTATGGGAAAACAGATGTAATAAGAACAGTTAAGTCTTGTAGACTGCGATAGACAGTTCACGTGGCACGAGTGGTAAATAGAAGAACGACATATCAATCCTCTCGAAGGAAAATGAGGGTGAAATCTCCCAGTAGGTGGGCCCAGAATGGGGTGTGACTGGAGGGAGCAAAATTATATAGGTATGATTGAAAAAATTAGCTCAGGATAAGGATGTATGGAATCTTTGTTCCCCATGGCCATGAAAGGCTAGGACAGTGCCAGTGACTTAGTCGGTAGTAATAATAATAGACATGATAAAAATATTAATAAAAATTTGTGTATTCTGTACCATGTGTGAGAATATCTCAAATATATCAGAAGACATTTTGTACATTTTCCTCGTTCTGATGCACAGGTCTTGTTTTGCTGTATTTTCTGTCAGTTCACATTTCATTACTTGACATCTAAAACAAGGGCAGAAGGTAATGCATGATCTGGGTACCTCTCTTTGAGCTGCTCTAGCATTTACCACATTTGACCATAGAGTAGAATAATGTCGGTGTACTCCTTATTTGTAAACATAGCACGGACACCTCAAAATATGAAGACCCACTGTTGTTATTACCCACTTCCACAAACAAAATAGGAACAACATATGTGGAACAGGTTCATAAACCTTGTTCTTACCCTTTCCAGCACTATGACAATCTATTCGAATTCCACTGCAAATTTAAAGGAGAAATTGTTCAGGCCTCCAAACTTATTCTGCTGACAGAGGAATATCTAAGATAACACTGAATGGTGCAGATGTACCATTTGTTATGTATATAGTTTGATATACTGAAACTTTGTCTGTCTGTTTGCAGGTCACATCTGATGCTGTGAAAAATGAAATTAAAAACATTGATATTGAAGAAGAGATAACTCATAATTTGGTAAGTTCACTTTCTATGGAAAATATAGGCCATCAAAAGTAAAAGGTTTTTTTCCCTTTTTTTTAGATTTTTCATTGCAATCGTTGGTTTTGGTACCTGTTTATATAATAACTTAATTAACACTTGGCAATGTGTGATGATCAGTACAATTACCCCAGCTGTCTCATGAAAATATCTATACCAACAGTGGCTTTGTTGCTGCCAAAAGTTTACTTATGCTGAAAAGGTCGAAGCCATTAAATCATTACCTTGGTCGAAACAGCGACAGTCTTTCGACCTAAATGTACAACCATCAAGAAATGTAGACATGGATTCCACTAGTGTACAATTTTCCAGAGGTGAAATAATCAACCATTAGGTTCTTGGGTCAGGAACTATTTCAGGGAATCCATGGCAGTTGGAAATCATAGGTCAGGATAGGGATGTATTGAGAGTTATGCTGACATGGCCTTGAACCTAAGGGTTCTTGTCCACTCTTTTGGTTCAATAGTGCTAGTAGTTTTTAGTATGACGAAAATGTATCTTATGGTATATAAAAACTTCTATTCCAAATTGTTCAGTTTATATAATGCATAATAACTTGTTATTGGAAATATGTTTCTATAATTCTACCATAATAGCACAGTATATTGGTGCATGCACATACTGTAAGAAACACATCCACTGAAAATATGAACCAGAGAAAAGCTGATGTCCAGTAAATTGTATACTATGATGTTGTATAAGATCAGTATCACTTAATTTTGTTTTATATTGTTTTTTGTGTTCAATAAAAGTATAACTAGCATAAATTAAGTATTATGAATTTAAAAATATTATTTGAAAAGTTGTATTGTTGAGAAGTCAGCACTTCCTAAATCAGCCAATCTAATTTCTCATCTCACATCAGCCAATAACAAAGAAATGCTTGATGAATTGATAGATAAAAACTTAATTTGACCCATGGTTGTCAAACAACTTACAGAATACAAGTGTGCATAAGAAACACTTAAGTGAAATAAGGAACAAAAAATTTTGCATATTCCCCCACTTAATTACGGATCATATTAGTGACACAAACTATACATGTACATTAAAATCATTAAAGATATTAAGTACAATAACAATAAAATTCCCATTCCTGAAAGAGAGTACAAATATAAAAATGCAAAGCAATGCAATTGATTCATACACAATATAGGGGGATTTTAAAAAAAGGCAGGTTATTGAATAATTTATCTACATGAGAGGAGCAGGTGGACTTAATGGATCTGCAACTGTCCAGCTCTACTACTGGCTATTAATTTATTAAAAAAGGGCACTTGCTTTCTCTTGATGCGCTTCATAGGTGGTCGTACTCTGCAACTGAATGGAAACCGTCTTTATTCTCTCGTGGGAAACAGTTCACTGGTGCAACTGTTTTCTCATAATAGGTCAGAAAAATAGTATCTTCCTAATATTGCAGAGAATGGACACAATATGGTCTGACTATTGTATACCTGGTCCAGGAAACACACAATCTATAGAAAGACGATCCCGATTGCATCTGCTCTGCTTATAAATCACATGACGAGGTGAACAGTAGAGTCATGACACATGTTACTAGAAACTAAATTATGCACGTTGAATTGGCAGCATTTCTTCTAAGGTCTCTTTAACAAACCCTGAGACCGTCTGGATAGCTAATTGACATTAACGAGTATAATTAATGTTTATTTATATATTTATTAAATTCTATCCTAATTTTATTGTGCCTAAATATGCCAGTTGTATAAGAAATTGTAACAGTCACCTTATCTGTCAAAATAATGTCACAGTCAACTGAAACATAAATCAAAGAAGCAGTTCAATTAAAGTGGTTGCTAACAATATTCAAGTAGAAGATTAGTCTATTGGTAAAGAAATAATCTTAACAATAGATCAGTTAATGTATTTCTTATGCAACATTTGAATAGTGGCAACACACACTAATTTGTCTTCACTGTGAACATTCATGATGCAGTCAACAAAAGGAGGAAGGTTGTCCTGGATAACTGACACTACTTGTCCTGTTTCTTGAACCATTTACTTCTCTGTTGAAGATTAAGAAGATAATCCTTAGACCACGACTTCCAAAAACATTAATGGATATATTGAATGTGCTGCCATCTGCACATTCTGTTGATGCTTAAGTGTAGCAGTGAGTGAACGACCAAGTAGGAAACGACCATGTGTAATTGGTTGCAAACAAGCTAAGTCTTCAGTCATGTGACATAATGGTCAGGACTTTAGCACTGCCTCACTGTGATGAAACAACATATTATATTCTTCATAGTTAAGTATTGTTAAACCTGTAATCTTTATTAAGTGAGTCTTAACGCATTTTACATAAGTCTCCCATAAACCACAGATATAAGGAATTCAAACTGAAATAAATTTCTAATCAAAGTTGTTTGATATAACAAAGTTTACAAGACAGGCAGAAAAAATTTTAGTTGGGTGGCTGCCCCAACAAAATTAGCACCATTATCACTAATTCTGCAAAATAATGCTCTGCAGGTAAAACTTGAGATAAGTTTTTCTTTTCTTACATAAATACTTATGATGTAAAGAAAGCATTGCGGGAAATTAAATCTAAAGCCATAGGTGAAGACCATATCAATAATACTCTTATTAACAAACTCTTGGACATTAACTTACCAACTTTGACTCACATATTTAATGCCTCTATCGTGACTGCAACATACCCTGACATATGGAAGAAAGCACATGTAGGTCCTATCCCTAAAGTAAACACACCCTCTTCCCCTCAACATTATAGACCTATTAGCATCCTACCTACCTTATCAAAAGCACTTGAATGAATTATAAATAAACAACTATCTGACTATTTAAATGAACACAAATTTCTTGACACTTATGAATAAGGATTTCGGGCAGGTTACAGCACGGCATGTGTATTACTTAACATTACTGAAGACATATATGAGGATATGGATCAGAGTTAATAGATTATCCTACCTCTAATTGACTTTTCCAGAGCTTTTGACACAGTTACTACAAACATTTTACTGTCAAAATTTAAATTACTAAATTTTTATTAAAATTCTATTAATTTGTTCCACTCCTACCTTACTGGCTGCCAAAAATGCGTCGTTGTAGGTGATTGTTTTTCTTCATGGAGGTCAGTGGAGTGCAGAGCACCTGAAGGATCAGTATTAGCTCCTATTTTATTTTGTATGTACATCAACGGCATAAGTGTCTGCATTAAACATTGCAAATTTCATATCTACGCTGATGACTTACAACTTTATATACTTGCAGGACCGGAACTCATTAGCGATACAATTAAACAACTTAATGAATTTTAAAATCATTATATTAACTTAATGAATACCTTGACTCCATTGTAACATGGACAATACAAACAGACCTTACTATAAATCCTGAGAAGTCACAAATAATTGTCATTGTCCATCAAAGTCTATTTAACAAAATTTATTATTCATCGATTATTTCTGCAAATATAAATCAAACTAAAATTCCATTTAAACCTTCTGTGAAAAATCTTGGTGTATATTTGTACCAAATTCTTAGTTGGCAGGTTCATTTAAGAGAAACATGTAAAAAAAATATGTTTAGTCTTCCATTCCCCAAAATATTTGAAAAATTCCCTTACTTGTACATTGGAAAAAGTACTTGTCTCATCGTTGATTATGCCACATTTCGATTATTGTGACTTACTCTTAACTGTCATGAGTATCACATTTGGACATTGTATGCAATTAGTTCATAATACTTGTGCACGTTATATATGCAACCTACGTAAATCAGACCACATAACTTCAGTATTTGAAATGTTGTCTTGGTTCTGATTGGAAGACAGGCGAAAGATACATTGCCTCTGCTTCTTATACAACACTTTGTCCACCTCATCACCCCTTTATATTTCTACTCGCTTTCATTCGCTTTCATTCGCTATCCTCCCACCATACCTTAAACACACGATCGAGAGAAAATTTAACTCTAGCTGTTCCTGTACATCGAATATCTCACTATTCCACATCCTTGCTTGTTACAGTTATCCAACTCTGGAATTCCCTCCCCTTGTACATCAAAGGACTGCCTGACTCAAAAACAGTTTAAAAAGATACTCACTTCATATTTCGTTTTATTTGCTTTTATTATTTCTTTATCTTTTAAACCTTCATTACCATGCCATTTACTCATTCTTATTATAGGTTATTTATGTTATTATATTGGAGTTTTATGGAACAGACATGTAACCAGGAAATATAAGTTACAAATATATAAATCAATAGTGAGAAGTACTGTCACATATGGAGCTGAAGTTTGGAAATTCAACAAAAACTTAGAACAAAAACTTATGTCGATGGAAATGGATTTCTTGAGGAGAGCAGCAAGATGTTCAAAATTAGACAAAATAAGAAATACTGTCATAAGAGAAAAAATGAATATTGGTTATTTAATAGTAGATTATATTCAGTATAAGCAATTAAATTGGTATGGGCACGTACAATCAATGCAAGAAGAAAGATTACCCAGGAAAACATTGGAATGATGTCCACCTGGAAGAAGAGGAGAGGAAGACCTCGTAACTTGTGGATGCAAGAAATAAGAACTGAAATGAAAAAAAGGGGACTGTAGGATATGGATTGGATGGAGAGAGACGAGTGGAGAAGAAAAATAAAACTTTAGGCACAGAAAGATGTGTAAACATTAAAATTCTGTATATAAATAAAAAAATATTATTACTATTATTATTAATATTATTATCATTATCATCATCATGAACATCGTCGTCATCATCATCATCGCCACCACCGCCGCCGCCGCCGCCAGCATCATCACCACCACCACCACCACCACCACCACCAATCATCGATCACCAATCATCATAGTAAAACTTCTTTAATCCGGATCTTGAGTAATTTGGAAATCTGTACACTGTCAACAAATTTATTGGTCACACCAAAATAATAGTAATTTTACGTGTATTTATCTTGGATAAAACGGAATCTGTGCAATGCGGAAACGGAAGGATACTTCTATACAATTCATGAAAAAGAAATTTATAAAGCGGAAAGGTATGTATATTTACTAACCTTCAATAGTTTTTTTTCTTTTACTGAAGGCAGGTGCTAAGATGGATATTATAAATAGTGATTCAAACCAAATGGACAAATAAATATCAAAACAAAACAGACCTAATTATCACTGACCGTAAAGTTCATTGTTATAAGATGTTGTTGTATGTCACATGCCAATATGTACTTTGATAAATGCCACGATCGTTATATTATCGTTTCAACTTGTTCACTGCAATAATTTGATTGAATAACACGTGTATCTTGTGCTTTGTTCCCAGTTTATAATGTCGAGTAAAAGGAAAGAAAATTAATTATAGTCCGTTTGCTCAGTTAAGAGAATCTTCCCGTGTATATTTTCAAACAGTTGCTGCATGGTCAGTCGGAGAGTGGGAGCAACTAGCCGAAGTTTCAAAAAAATGTTAACACTTATAGCGTCTACGAGAGAAACTTGAATTATATTATATTATTATTATATCATATTATAATATCAACTCCAGGAAAGATGTATAAATTATTACTGTACTTACAGGTCACTCCAATTCAACAGCAACATCGTTACTTTCTCTTTCCAATTCGGACTCCAAGTCACTGTGTCATCACTGTCATCCTCCAGGTTGATAATAAATCTATCAGACAGTTTATCCATCAGCTGATTGCGTTCCCAAAAAAATTCTTCCCTTTTATATGCATGATGGCAAGCTTCTCTCCAGTTTTCCACATTCACCGAATTAATGGTTTTTTGAAATAGTTTTTACGTGACTTGTACAAATTTTTGTATTATATTTTCGAATATGATCTTTCACTGGGGCCGAATCCAATTCTATCGGATTAAATTCGCAGTGATACGGTGGTAAGCGAACAACAACATGACTCATTGTCTCTGCTAAGTTTATCTATTTCGTATGTTTTAAAGTGGGGTTTTTGCAATTTTATTATGTTATATAAGGTTGCCTTTTTTTTCACCCGTAACCATTCCTGCATTTGACATTTCTTGGAGTTTGATGTGGATGCCCTGTTAAGTTCACAGGAGTGATAAGTGGCATTGTTCATTACGATGCATGAATTTGGTGGAATATTCGGAAGTAGCTGGTCTTTAAACCACGATAAAAATCTGCCACTGTTCATTTCTTTGTGGTGTCTTTAGTTAACTTCAACTGAAATACTAATAAACCATTATTAACAAAACTGCTCTCGCTACCGGCATGAACAACAATAAGACGGGAACTTTTGCTGGAGTGGTGTCATCATCTATTACCCACATTTTATCACGTGTCATATGTCAAGATACATAATATTTTTTACCTGAAGTATGAATGTCTTTTATTGTATACTAGCTAATACCCAGAGTGCGCTGCTATGCCTAAATAAATGAAAATTAATGTGCTTTTATGTTTAGTTGAATAAGTAAAACGAAAAATAATTATAAATTTACGTTTTTCAGATACCCCGTACTGATTACCTGACACTGCCCAGGAATCTACTTATCCCGATCTTGGCATAAATGAGCTGAGATACGAAAATGAATGTGTTTTATGTTTAGTTAAATAAGTAAAGGCAATCATTTATATCGTAATTATTTTTAGATACTCCGTGCTGTATACCCAGTGTTTTTGGGAATCGGCTCATCCCGATCTTCTTGGTATAAATGAGCTGAAAGACGAAAATTAAAGTAGCTACTTCTTATGATTAGTTGAATAATTAAAATGAAATATAATTATAAATGTATATTGTAATTAATTTAAGATTTCCCGTGCTGATCACTCGGTATTGCCCGGGAATCTACTTATCCCGAATTTCTTGGCATAAATGAGCTAAAAGACAAAATTCGTTTTTGTGAGTTATCCATAAAAGAATACCCACCATGCGCTTCTATGCTTGCACAGGAATCTACGTAATTGTCTCGATCTTCTTGGCATCAATGAAAGACAAAAATGGTTATTGTGAGTTATCCGTAAGAGATAAACGTAGGCTGTCGCAGGCTTTTTTGTAGAGCTGTTTTGAGATATTCAATTATGTGTACATTATTTTTTTGTATTTGTTATGGTTTAGGCAGCGTAAGTCATTTATGAGTCCAAAAGGCTATTTTTTACACGTTTTCCACTACAAAGAGGGCATTTTAAGGGTGTAGGAGTTGTGTATCACAACTCTCTTATAGCCTATGTTCATCCCGGGAATCTCATGAACATTTTGCCAAAAGCCCCATCACAATCGGATCAACGGTGTGGCCGCGCGTAAAGTACGAACAAACAAACCAACAAATAAATGAACGTTCATTTTTATATCCGTCCATAGTAATTCTGCCCGAAGGCAGGTCCTTCACTGCAATCATAACATTTTGATGCTATGCTTGCAGCTTTACTAGGGAATTATAGGTTTGGTAGCTTCCCGTTGCTTTCCACACCGGTGAAGGATGATGATGATAATGGTAAGGATGAGGATGATGATGATGATGATGGCTATATGATTTCGGGGACCATTTGGGCCTTAAAGTTTTCATGACATTTGTCTTACAGGTGAGGAAAAACCCCGATAAAAACCTCATCCAGAAAAAACTGCCCCGACCGGTGATCGAACCCGGACCCGTTACGTGACAAGGCGACACGTTACCTGGAGACCACAGCAGTGGACCATTTTTATATATTAGATAAATATTGGTTTCTCTTTGAAATTATGTCCGAACGTTCAAGTAAATGCGATCTGTTATTATTGTCATTTTTCTTGAATTGAAATCCTATTTTTTTAATAATTTTCCATAATGCCCATCGAGTCAAGTCACCTTTTATTTTTTTTATTTTCGCCTTGCATGCTCTGAGAATGTCATTAAGCTTCTATTATAATTTCACTCGTCGTTGAAAGAAAATACTTCACGCAGCACAGTTCATACGTCAACTCACCACTAAATGCAATACAAAAGTCTTCGAAAGAAAGAAAGAAAGAATTTCCGACCCTTCATATACCTGATGCTGGTATTCAAGTGGACAGAGAATTCACCCCCGCCCCTAATCCCTTCAAATATTTGCGCGGGAAGATTCTTTTAACTGAGCAAACAGACTATAGTACCGAAGAGAAAAAAAATTAGTGTAGCCGCTTAAAGCAAAAATAAAAATGCTGGACCGTTTATAAGTGTTGATGAGTCGTTTGCGTCAATATCATGCTGTTTCAATGTTAATGAATCAAGAAATTCGAAGACAAAATAAGGAATTATATAGCAGAATTCACAACTGAATATCAATCTTAATTGAAAGACCTTTTAAAAGCAGCAAAACAGGAAAAAATTACTAAGTTCTTTTTACAGACCTTGCCTAAACCTAACAGTAATAATTAATAGAAATTGTTCAAAATCTCCAATTAATTTTTATTTTGTTAATTTTTATTTTATTCTGTAACCATGGAACGTATCCCTTATATACTCATACAAATTACCATTCCGTATTCGCGATTTCTTTATTCACGGCATATTTGTGGAACATATCCCTCGCGAATAATGAGCTTTTACTGTATAGATTCCACCTGTATAGAATCGGCCTCATTGCACACCCGTTAGACAGATACCTGTCCTGCAAATAACAATTGCGCTGTAAAATCTTAAATTAGTTAATTTCTGAGACCAATCTTTCACAGGTAGCATTGTGAATTTACGGAATAAAGATGGCTGAAACGTATGTATCATTCTCATTAAGTGAAAAAGTGAAAGTGATTGAAATAAATCTCCAAACATCTCTGGACTAATGCGCCAAAGTCAAGCTCTAGCTCTTGTTAAATCCCCAATGAAATAACGATTTCAAGGAATCTTCAGGTTGGCTGGACAGTTTTAAAAGATGACACAACGTAGTGTGGAATGAAATTTGAGGGGAATCAAAAAATGTGGACGAAAATGAGCGAAAACCGTAACTGCATACTTGAATTTCAGGATACGCACCGAAGAGAAATTTTTAATGCTGACAAAATGGGACTTTTTTTGCGCATTACCATCAAAGTCGCTCATACATACTGTACTTCACGTTTCAACGGCAGCGAAACAAAGATTAATCCAACGTACACCCTTCGACAAAAAAAACTGAGTCAACTCTTGAACGCACATTTCTTCTAAGTCATACTCGGTACAGCGCTGGGTTCAAACTAGGAAACTAGTCATAATTGTGCAGTCCCTGAGCTACTGTGTTATGTGGCATAAACTGAAGACTCGCTTACGTGTCGTGATAGCTCAGCGGTAAAGCATGCAGTCACTGTTTCTGTTAGTGAAGATTGCGGGTTCGTGTCTTCAAGTATGCAATTTTTTTTTCGTGATATTTGTATTAAAACGTCATATGAATTAAATACATTTTATTTCAACATTTTAATTAATCTATACTTTTTAAGTTCATAATTGTTTTTCATACCGTTGAGGTTATAATAATGTTAAATTATATATTTTTATAAGCTTTATATTAACTTGACCTGTATCTCTCTATGTAACGAACCTGTATCTATGTAACAGAATCTTTGAACATGATTTTCACCCACTTAAAAACATTTGATCCACTTGAAACTTTGTGTACTTGTAAAGGACTCATAACAATACAATAATTTCATTATTTCTTTTAAATCCCGGCCAGAATCATCAGAAAAAAAATAATAAAAACCGGTGTAATAGGTTACAGACTTCTCGACTTTTTAGTCAATCGTTTTAAGAGCTCAGTTGGTAGAGCGGTGGATTGTAGTGGTATGTAATTTCAGTAATCCATAGGCCGGAGGATTTTTTTTAGAAGAGTATTAAGGAATTAGATTTTCATGGGATTCCAGTTTATGAAAATAAATTAAACGAAAAATTAAAAAGTAAATAATAGTTTAAAAAAACTGAAACAACACACTTTATTAGAAAACCATACTAAAAAATAAATAATAGTTAAAAAAACTAAAACACGCTTTATTAGAAAACCGAACTAAGAAATAAAAAATTTTTATTTCCAACATATTTGGGATAAAATTAAAGTGGTCAACAAAGAAATCACCTCCAACACATCTAGAATAAAACTAAAGTTATCTACAAAAAAATAATAATTTTACCATCAAAAGCATGGGATGCTTTTTATGGTTTTTACGATTTCTTCTTAGAGACTTTAATTTTACCAATGTCTGTTTATTATCAAATATCTTAATTGATATTGGGCACCCCACGCTTTTGATGGTAAAATTATATATATATTTTTTTTCTAGATAACTCTAGTTTTATTCTAGATATGTTGGAGACTATTTTTTGTCGACAACTTTTATCCCAAGCATGTTGGAAATTAAAACTATTTTTCATTTTAGTTCGGTTTTCTAATAAAGCATGTTGTTTTAGTTTTTTTAAAACTATTATTTATTTTTACCTTGAGTACTACCATCTTCCTCAACTATTTAAAATTTTCGTTGATTTCACTTTAGGCCTTTCGATGCATGCTTCATCTTCTGGAGTTGTTGTAGTAGTATTGAATTAACTGTATGTCTAACAGAGGTTTTGCTCTTTAGGCATATTTTCGTTGAGAATGTTTGTATTTTTGGCCTTCTTGATAATTTTGATTTCTTCTAAAATGTTAGTGATGTGTCTGTTGTTTTCTCTGTGTATAATTGACATTGTAATATCGATATTGTTGAAACTGTGGCCGCTTTCTGAAATTTGTTTAGCTAAATTTGATTTGATTGTTAAAGGAAAGGCAAATCAAATTTCGCTGTTCACCTGATTTGAATCCAATCAAAAATGTGAGAGTTAAGATGAAAATAGAGATGAACGCTAATTGGCCTGCAGATGCATGAAAGACGAAAGATCGCTTATGGCACGAATTCAAGATGCCTGGGATGCTCTAGACGATTGTCCACGTGACTGTAGAAATTTGATTGCATCAATTCCCCGAGGATTGAGGGCGGTAATAGATGCTGAGGGTTCATACATCCGATATTCTTCTTCTTCTTCTTCCTTCCAAGTATTAGGCCAAGGCCTGTTACGATCCTATAGAAAATTTTCCCTCCAGTGTTTCATAGGACGGCCCAGTGATCTTCGTCCTCTTGGTATATAATTATAAACAGCTTTGGGGATCCGATTTGAACTCATTCTTTCAAGATGGTGTTTCCAATTTAGTTGGTACTGTTTAATATATTCCGATATTAATTTAGTTAAAATTTTCATTTTAGAAGGTATTATTTTCTTTCTTCATTTAATTATTAGAAGGTTTTCATGTATGTGTTTTGTGTGTGCATTAAAGCCATAAAACTCAAATATAAAATTAAATGTCAAACTATATTACAGGCAAAATGATATCCTAACATTCAGTAAAAAAAAAAAGGTAAAATGGGAATCGAACTTGTGAGGTTACGAACGGAGATGCTGTGTGTTAAACCTCTCGACCACGGAAACACACAAAGGCAAGCTCTCTCTTTTACATTACTTGAGTGCATTGCGTTAACTAGCAAACAACACAGTACAATTACCGAAAACGTGTTAATGTGAATAAGGTTTCTGCGAGTGCTCATGAAGTTCCCCGATCAGTTGATAGAATCAAGAGATGACTGATTTTTTTGTCTAAGGCTGTACATGTAAAGACATATAGGTTCTCTATAATCTAAGATTATTAATAAGTTTTAGTTTTTTTATAAGACGGAATTATGTCTAATGTGGAAAAAAAAAATTTGTCCCATGGAATTCCTCTTTGAGCAATTTTACTGTATTAGTATTATTTTTCTTTATTACCCTTGTCAACTTTATATTGTGTAGTCTGTATCATTAATCATAATTCTTATTGTATGTATAATTTAACCTCGTGAAGTGGAAGAGACGACCTTACGGTCTTAACTCCATCAGGTAAAATAAATAAATAAAATAAATAAAATTAGCTTGTCTTTTGACTTCGGGTAAGCCAGAATCATTACATCTGAATAATGTAAGATTTATTAAATCTTCATATGAGAACTATGGACCATACCACCAGAAATCAACAGAATGTTACTCATTGGAAAGAATACCAAGAGTTAGAAGATCAGCAGGATTGCCATTAGTAGGAAAATGTCTCTTAACATTTTATATTAGTAGTTTCTTGAATTTCAGGAACTCTATTTGCAACAAAAACATGAAGTTTATAACTAAGTAACTGAAACTATCTAGCCTGTAGGTTTATGTGTGTGCAGACATAAGCCCTCCATACATCCCTATCCTGACCCAATCATTCCCTATATAATCAACTTCCCTCAAATTATGTTCAACCTTCGTACAAAATTCTAACAAATATATTAGTAAGCAGACTTACTCCCTATATTGATGACATTCTAGGAGATCATCAATGTGCATTTAGAAGAAACAGGTCTACAACAGATCAGATTTTTAGTATAAGACAGATGTTAGAAAAGAAATGGGAATATAATGGTACTGTACATCAATTATATGTAGACTTCAAAAAAGCATATGATTCAATTAAGAGGGAGAAGTTATATAGTATCCTGCTGGAGTTCGGAATTCCTAAAAAGTTTGCGTGTAGGCAAACAGTTTTCAGACACTTTTTAAAATCCAGAATGGGTTGAAGGTAGGAGATGCACTATCTCCTCTACTATTTAATTTTGTACTAGAGCATGCCATTAACTCTTTAGAGAATGAGGAAGGCTTACAACTGAATGGTATTAATAAGTTGTTAGTTTATGCTGATGATGTACTACTGGCCGATAGCGAGGAGATACTAAAGGCCAACACGCACACACAATTGAGTAACACTAAGAAATTGGGACTGGAAGTAAATATCAGTAAAACTAAATATATGGTCACACGTAGAAATTGAGTATATAATGGAAATGGACAGCTAATGACAAATGAGGGAAATTTTGAGGAAGTGGCTGAATTCAAATACCTAGGAACAATGATCACAAATAGGAATGAGATGCACAAAGGAATTAAACGTAGGCTCAATTCTGGAAATGCCTGCTATTATGCATTGCAGAGACTCTTGATGTCCCAACTCCTTTCAAGAAACGTTAAGCTGAAAATATGTAAAACTATTATTCTACCAGTTATATTATATGGGTGCGAAACATGGACTCTTACTTTAAGTGAGGAAAGGAGATTACGAGTATTTGAGAATAAAGTTCTTAGGAAAATTTTTGGACCAAAGAGAGATGAACAGACAGGTGAATGGAGAAGACTCCATAACAATGAACTACATGGTCTTTATAGGAAGCCAGATATAATAAGAACAGTCAAGTCTCGTAGACTGCGATGGGCAGGACATGTTGCCCGTATGGGGAATGATAGACGTGCATGGAAGCTTCTTGTAGGAAAGCCAGAAGGAAAACGCCCAGTTGGTAGACCAAGAATGAGGTGGGAGAACAACATTAACTATGATTTGAGGGATGTAGATTATACACAGAATGATTGGAAAGCATTAGCTCAGGATAGGGATTTATGGAGAGCTTATGTCCGCGCGGCCATGAACCCACGGGTTCGATAGTGCCAGTGAGTATGTAAGTAAGTAAGTTATTCTCACACCTCATTCTTGGTCTATTGACTGGGCGTTTTCCTACATGAAGTTTCCATGCCCATTTTTCATTCCCCATTTGTGCCACATGTCCTGGTCATCTTATCTACAAGACTTAAATGTTCTTATTATAGGTTTCCTATAAACATCATATAGCTCACTGTTAAGTAGTCTCCTCCATTCTCCTGTCTGTTCATCTCTCTTTATTCTGCTCCCTTAATGTAAGAGTCCATATAATATAACTGGAGAATAATAGTTTTATAAATCTTCAGTTTAATATTCTTTGAGAGATTTGGGGATGACAAGAGTCCCTGTAATGCATAATGGCATGGATTTCTAGAATTGAGTCTATGTTTAATTCCTTTGTGCATGTCATTCCTATTTGTAATTATAGTAGTAGTATTCAAATGTTGTTAAGCTCTTGATTTGTCATCATTTGCTTCCCAATAATAATATTCAGCAATTTGGAATGGTGTTCCAACTATTTTCTGAAGATCAGCGCAGAACATCAAGTGATCCTTGTTCATAATCGTATTTATGTCCTTGCATACTATGCACTATGGAGAGTCTAGTAGCTTAATTCTATGTAGATGTGCTGCCAAGCAATCATGACCAGTTTCAAGACAAAATGATGCAACTGCAATTGATCGGGGGGATGTGTGCTATTGTATCTGGTTCTAGTAATGTCTTCCATATCTGGGTTTCACATTGTATTTTGTTTTGTTCGGCTATATGGGATTTTATTTTCATTTTGGTGCAGAGTTGCACTGATTTGTAAGATAGGTAATTGATCTTACGCTGTTGGATGAGTGTACCTTTTTTTTGCAAGCATATCAGCCTTCTCATTACCTTCCACGCCACAATGTGCTGGAATCCATTGTAGAACAACATTTTTGTTTAGGCTTTTTAACATCCTGATGCAATTTTTGGCTTCTATTATTCTATGGTCCTGGATGGTCTGGTTGTGTGTTAGTGCCATAATTGTTGAGCTAGAGTCAGAAAGTATTACAGCATTTTGGAAGGAATTGATATGAAGAAACAATTATTGTAGGGCTGTAAGTATTGCATTTAGTTCGCCGTCATAATGTGTTATATATTTCCCAAGAGAGATGTATAATGATAAGAGTTTACACGTTATTCCTGCTCCTGCTTGTTTATTCATTAGTGACCCATCTGTATAGACATGAAGCCACATTTGTTCTGGATATCTAATGTTGATTGTTTCTAGTGCTAATTGTTTCATTACTATTGAGCTTGTAGTTTTTTTGTTGATCTCTTCTGTCAGGTTTAATGAATAGTTGATGCTGCCAAATTCGAGAGGGGATATTGAAGTTATAAGTTTTTGTGCCATCTGTGGTATTTCATATTTCTCTTTAGTCTGTAATATTTTTTGGATGAATCCTACTTGAGTTTTTAGATGTCTATTTTGATTTATGTAGCTGTTCCAGTAGTTCTTCTTAGTTTTTCATATAACAATATTCCTTTTTCTTCAATATCATACTGTATTGGTCTATTGTTGGTTAAGATTTGCATTGCTAATATTGGTGTTGTTTTAACACCACCAGTAATTATTCTCAAAGCTTGATTTTGGACTTTTTCCAATTTGTTCACATGATTGGGAGATGTAACTAGCACTTCAGATCCATAATGTAAAACTAGCTTTATATAAGACTTGTATGTCTGGTTTAAAGTTGATCTTGAGCAACCCCATTTTGTGGCAGTAAATCCTTTCAAAATTTCAATCAGTTTTGTGCTGATTCAGAAACTTTTATCAGTTTTCGAAGTTAATTTCTTGTCTAGGTAGATTCATAAATATTTAGCTTCATTTCTTGCTTGGGTGTGTTTTTCAATGAAACTTTATGAGGTAAACACCTGGAAATATAATTTTGCTGCGTTTATGGCCATTAAATTTTCTTCACACCATATTGACAGGTCTACTAATGCTTTATGCATTTCTCTTGATAATTTTGTTGCATCTTTATTTTTTGCTGAGGTCCATATTACTGGGTTGTCTGCAAAGCATGCACAATTAATGTTTTTATTCTGTAGAGGTTTTTGGGGTAAAACATTGATCATAATGTTGAAAAGGATTGTATTTAGGGCTGATCCTTGTGGGAGACCATTTTGAATTTGTTTTAATTTTGAGTAATTCTGGTTATATTTGGTACTTATAAATCATATGGAGCTAAAGTTTGGAAATCCAACAAAAACTTAGAACAAAAACTTATGTCAATGGAAATGGATTTCTTGAGGAGAGCAGCAAGATGTTCAAAATAAGAAATACTGTCATAAGAGAAAAAATGAATATTGGTTATTCAATAGTAGATTATATACAGTATTAGCAATTACATTGGTATGGGCACGTACGACGAATGAAAGATGAAAGATTAGCCAGGAAAACATTGGAATGGTGTCCACCTGAAGAAGGAGGAGAGGAAGACCTCGAAACTCGTGGATGCAGGAAATAAGAACTGGAATGAGAGCAAGAGGACTGGAGGACATGGATTGGATGGAGAGAGATGAGTGGAGAAGAAAAATAAAACTTTAGGCACAGAAAGATGTGTAAACATTAAAATTCTGTATGTAAATAAAAAAATGTTATTATCATTATTATTAATATTATTATTATTATTATTATTATTACTATTATTATTAATATTATTATTATTTTTAATATTATTATTATTATTATTATTATTATTATTATTATTATTATTATTATTATTATTATTAAAGAATTCACCATGATCTGTAAATTATTTAGTTTTCCTATGGCTAATTTTTTTATGTTAAAAAGATTTAAGTGAGTTGTAATATTTCTGTCTTAAGTTTAATTTGTAAAATACTTGATATTCCAGTCGTGTACTCATAATTTTATTTTATTTTATATCAGATTTAATTATTATTCATACATAAATATTTAATAACTGATACAAAAACACTTCTCTGAAATATGCTCAGAATCAACCAGCTTAATAATTAAAAGGGCTAAATGTAATAAAGTATACCCAAAATTTAATTAAATTTAACATTTTTATAGTACAAATCAGTAGTGACACAAGGAAGTAAATTCTCACCTCACACATAATAATGTTGCATCTGCATTTTAATTAATCTCTGCTATTAGAAATGAGCCCTTAACTCCAGCATTTCTCGTTTATACCTGGTGTGAATTGATTGGACTTCAAGATCACGTCTTGCTGTCTGGGAACTTAAAAATACGTGGTTTTATTCTTGTTGTTCTGTATGTGTATCTTTTCCAATGTTATAATTCTCTTGATCTCTCCAAATATTTCAATAGTTTGGTTTGTTCCTCATATTTATGATCTTATAACAAACAGTGTGCCACCACCAATTTCATAATTTCCTCATGTTTATTACTGCTTTTATTTGTTTTCTATGCAGTCGTTAATACAGTCCCTGCAGTTACTGCGATAAATGTCTTTTGCCGTTTGTTGTTTCTATTTTCTTACTTCTTTGCTGAAGATTACATAAGCTGAACTATAATGATCTTGAAGAAGATTTCCGGGCTGTAGGCCGTCGTCTTGATGCCAGACGCAGTCTGTGACGAAACGTCGGGGAACTTCAAGCCTCAACACAACGGCCTACAGCCCGGAAATCTTCTTTAAGATCATCATAGCATCTCCGGCCGTGAAAGCCTAAGTCAATACTTAAGCTGCATTGTTTATTGTTGCTAATGTAATGTAGAATTTACTAAATATTTTGTGAAATTTGTTACGGGATATCTACCATTCTGTAACTAACTTGTAACAAATTTCAGATGAGATCACTAAATTCAAAGTTATATTAGGTGCAATGAACGTGTTAGGTATAATTTTTCTGAAAGCAAATAAAAAGAATCAGGTTTAAGAAAAAAACAGGAATTTATGAAATTATTTGTAAAGACTGTCATTCTAGGAGATCATCAATGTGGATTTAGAAGAAACAGGTCTATAACGTATCTGACTTTTAGCATAAGACAGATTATAGAAAACAAATGGGAATATAGTGGTACTGTACATCAACTATATGTAGACTTCAAAAATCATGTGATTAAATTAAGAAGGAGAAGTTATATAGTATCCTGCTGGAGTTCGGAATTCCTAAAATGTTAGACTTATATGAATGTGTCTAAATGGCACAAAGAGTAGAGTGCGTGTAAGCAAACGTTTTTCGATACTTTTGAAATCCACAATGGGTTGAAGCAAGAAGATGCACAATCTCCTCTAATATTTCATTTTGTACTAGAGCATGCTATCAAATCCTTAGAGGATGAAGGAGGCCTACAACTAAATTATATTAATAAGCTGTTAGTCTATAAATGAATGAGTAATTTTTTCACATCTTACCTCATATTTTATGTTTCTTTAAACACGGGAATTAGTTCTCAAGAGAAGGATCTCTCTCATTTTCTATCGACATCATGACTACCGGATTTTCGTTGGAATCTCCATCAATAACGTTGACATCAGGTTTATGCAGTTGTATCAAAATTAATAGCGCAATGATTTAAAATATACGGTAATAGAAGCATCGTTATTGATGCAGGTTCCTACGAATGTCGGTTGAAAATGAGAGATGTCTTCCTCTTGAACAAAACTGTAGCCATATACACTGATAGTAAAGTGATCGTAAATTCAATAAACAACAAACTCATACATTGTCCAGTGATTGAACAAGTCAGACAAATACTTCCAAAACTCACAATAGGAAACTGGACAATACACTTCGGATGGGTCAAGGCTCACATTGGCATCGAAGGAAACGAGATGACAGATAAACTAGCTAAGGAAGCAGCAGCGCAAAGTGAGATAATCATAGAGTATAATAAAATCCCTATGAAAACAATCTCGATGGAACAGCAAAAGAAAAGTCTTACCAGCTGGTAAAGTCAGTGGTACAACACCAACAAAGGAATCCTTTGCAGAACGTTCTTCCCGAGGGGGTGGAGCAGAAGATGAAGATACCAAGTTCTCCGGAGTTTACAGCACTTGTTACAGGACACGGCAAAACGATGTCTTATCTCCATGCATTCAAAATTCTAGATAACGCAGTGTCCATGCAATGAGGAAGACCAAACTTCAGAACATCTTATATACAGATGCAGAATCCTCGAAATACAAAGGAGAACTATGATTCTCGAAATAACATCAGGTGGAGGAAAGTGGCCAAGCACTAACCAAGATCCCACACATAAACATCGCCATGCTTTAAAAAAAAAATACAATAGATATTCCCTAATCACAAAATGACATTCGGACATATATACACAACTAAACTAAAAATCAAATTATAACTTAAATAAATACAAGCAATAGTGAAACTACATAAACTTTTACATATAATTACAATTATTGATATCTAAGAACAATATTTCAAAATGATAAACACATATTAACACCTAGTAATTAGTCTGTATCATATTATTGCACTTTATTTATTATTTGAATATTATTGTTGCTATTGTGATTGTTGGTATTATTAATATTTTATCAGCATTATAACATTGTACTCATAAAATTGTATTTTAAGTGAATTTTAATTGGTTTGTAAAAGAAAACTCTAAACATGTAGTATTATTCTGTAATGGAGCATGTTGTTAATAAATAAATAAATAAAACACACACAGAATTTGAATAGCTGGGAACAATAATCACAAATAGGAATGAGATACACAAAGATATTAAACATAGGCTCAATTCTGGAAATGCGTGCTATTTTGCATTGCAGGGACTCTTGGCGTCTCAACTCCTTTCAAAAAACGTTAAACTGGAAATATATAAAACGGTTATTCTACCAGTTATCGGATGCGAAACAAACTCTTACTTTAAGGGAGGAAAGAAGGTTATGAGTATTTGAGAATAGTTCTTAAGAAATTTTTTGTACGTGGAAGCTTATTGTAGGAAAACAAGAGGGAAAACGCCCAGTTGGTAGACCAAGAATGAGGTGCCAAAATAACATTTATCACGACTTGAGGGAAGTAGATTATGCAGGGAATGATGGGAAAACATTAGCTCGGGATAGGTATATATATATATATATATATATATCTGTTTATATGGAGAGCTTATGTCCACGCACGTACGGGTTCGATAGTGCCGCCTGTGAGTTAGTTAGTAGTAAATTATGCATAAGAGAAAATGGTACATTTTCTAAAAAATATTTCAGGAATATTAAAAATGTAAAAATTAAAATAATGGTTGTAACAGCTCGTCAGTTGATACAGGATCACAAAATTTGGAGAATGCAGTAAGTATTTGGAAAGACCAATAGAACTCGCATAATGAAAAAAGAACAAAAACATTACAATAAATACTGAGGTTCCTGGGCATCAAGTTTATTCAAACTCCACCAGGTGGTACAAAACAAGCTGGAATTTAAGCTCGTCGGTATTTACTTTTTTTATATTGTTAATGATCTCTGAAGCGTGTCCAAGTAAGAGGATGATATTTAATAAAGTGATGTGTATAGCTTTCGATTCATATATGTATGCTGTTTATTATTTTACTTCGAATATCTCATTTACCAAATGTAGGTGAAAGTTGCATATACCGTATTTTTCATTATTGCGGTATAATTGTGTTTCGGTCTTCTCGTAATTTTGTGAAGAACGGAAATGAGACAGAGTATAAAATTAACAAAAAGATGAAACAACACTTCACATTGCTGCTGAGGATTTTTTAAAACTCTTACAGAATGTATGTTACTTAGAATAGTGCTACATTGTGACACATCTGTTCCTATTTGTTATATTTTTAGGTGGACCAGACTGAAGAAAGACATGCTGAAGTATACAGTCATAATCATAGATCACAAACAGAAGACATAGACCTAAAATGTACGTCTTATAAATATTTTGATTGTAATAAGCCATTTTCTAGTCAGTCCTATCTTAGTAGACAATTACCTGTACTTAGTAACGAGAAACTTTTTAAATGTTCTGTTTGTAATCAGTCATTTTCTACGAATACCACTCTAAATACACATTTACTCCTGCATAGTAATGAGAAACACTTCAAATGTTCGGTGTGTAATAAGTCATTCTCCCGGAAGTCCAGTCTTAATACACATTTACTTCTGCATACCAATGAGAAACACTTCAAATGTTCAATTTGTAATAAGTCGTTTTCTACGAAGTCCCATCTTAATACACATTTACTTGTGCATAGTAATGAGAAACACTTCAAATGTTCTGTTTGTAATAAGTTATTCTCCCGGAAGTCCCATTTAAATAGACATTTACTTGTGCATAGTAATGAGAAACACTTCAAATGTTCAGTTTGTAATAAGTCATTTTCTACGAAGACCAATCTTAATACACATTTACTTTTGCATAGTAATGAGAAACACTTCAATTGTTCAGTGTGTAATAAGTCATTTTCTACGAAGTCCTATCTGAATACACATTTACTTGTGCATAGTAATGAGAAACACTTCAAATGTTCAGTTTGTAATAAGTCATTCTCCCAGAAGTCCAATCTTAATACACATTTACTTGTGCATAGTAATGAGAAACACTTCAAATGTTCAGTTTGTAATAAGTCATTTTTTACGAAGTCCTATCTTAATACACATTTACTAATGCATAGTAATGAGATACACTTCAAATGTTCAGTTTGTAACAAGTCATTTTCTACGAAGTTCAATCTTAATACACATTTACTTGTGCATAGTAATGAGAAACACTTCAAATGTTCAGTTTGTAATAAGTCATTCTCCCAGAAGTCCAATCTTAATACACATTTACTTGTGCATAGTAAAGAGAAAAATTTCAAGTGTTCAGTGTGTAATAAGTCATTCTCCCGGAAGTCCAGTCTTAATACACATTTACTTGTGCATAGTAAAGAGAAAAATTTCAAGTGTTCAGTGTCTAATAAGTCATTCTCCCAGAAGTCCAGTCTTAATACACATTTACTTGTACACAGTAATGATAATCACTTCGAATGTTCAGTTTGTAATAAGTCATTTTCTGCTAAGTTCCGTCTTAATAAACATTTACTTGTGCATAGTAACGAGAAATACTTCTAATATTCAGTGTGTAATAAGTCGTTTTCTACGAAGTCCCATCTTAATACACATTTACTTCTGCATAGTAATGAGAAACGCTTCAAATGTTCAGTTTGTAATAAGTCGTATTCTACGAAGTCCCATCTTAACACAATTTACTAATACATAGTAATGAGAAGCACTTCAAATGTTCAGTTTGTAATAAGTCGTTTTCTACGAAGTCCCATCTTAATACACATTTACTTCTGCATAGTAATGAGAAACGCTTCAAATGTTCAGTTTGTAATAAGTCGTATTCTACGAAGTCCCATCTTAATACACATTTACTTCTGCATAGTAATGAGAAACGCTTCAAATGTTCAGTTTGTAATAAGTCATTTTCTACGAAGTTGAATCTTAATACACATTTGCTTGTGCATATTAATGAGAAACACTTCAAATGTTCAGTGTGTAATAAGTCATTCTCCCAGAAGTCCAATCTTAACACACATTTACTTATGCATAGTAATGAAAAAGTATTCAAATGTTCAGTTTGTAATAAGTCATTCTCTCAAAGTCCTCTCCTAATAAACATTTACTTAGACATAATGACTAAGAAGTGTATGTCTAATTGCAACATATTTTTAAAATATAATATTCCTTAGTTTAATACAAGATGTTTTAATCCAACACTCTAGTAATAAGTAAGATGTAATTATATATATATGTTTATTTATTTATTAGTAGGGGTAACATGGTCAAGACATCAGGGCCTCCAGCTGGTATAGCTTGTTTTCTTAACCCTGAGCTGCTACTTATTAAAGCTACTGAAATTATTCACAATGCTTGGTGGGCAATGAACCCATACTAGCCATAATTCCTTGAGAATATGTCTTCCCCCTTGGAGACACGAACCATAAATCGGCGCCAAGGCATCTTGCCCTAACCATTCGACTACAGCATGGAACATTGGATTATTCACAACAAGTCAATATTTTTTTTGATATTAAGTTGTTAGCACTTTGAATTTCCGAATAACAATCCCATCAAGTTTGATAAATTGCATCCTGAATTTTTATGAAAATGGATATAACTTGTCCTTCTTAATCTTTGCCATTTATTTTATTTTTGTAAAGAATATTTTGAGGTTATCACTAACGTGTAGACAAAAGCATACATGATACAAACTGTTAATGAATACAATTATCATCATGATTCTGTACCTCTATTTAGGAGCATAGGGCATCAGTAAGAGCTATTCACCGGACAATATTAGTGGCAACAGCTTTCACTACTTTTCTGACAGTAGAAAGATGATTTAGTTTAAATTGTTGCAGAAATATATTTTAAATTTGAAAGTTGATTTCTCAGCTTATATATACCTGTGATATTATTGTTATGACATATTCTGCGCTGTGCAAAAGTGTTTTTTACAAAAGGGTGAAAATGCCTGTTTCTCTATCCAAAATAGAAAACAAATGCTGAGGAACATGAGAGAAGAGATGCTGGTTGTCAAAAGGAGGCTAAATAGGAGAAATGTCTCTCTCTTAATTAACATTGTACTGACATTAATTTGTGATGGCTGTTACCAATAATAGTGTCCAGTGGAAAGTTCTAACTGATGCCTTATACCCAATCAGTTTATTTTAATAATCTCAGGCCTCAAAATGCATATGATGAATTAACGGATTTTTGTGTGAATTTTTAGAATCCTAAAAATCTATCTGTGACTAATGAGAAATATTTGCTCATTTTGTACCCAGAAGGACAATCCGTCATTGTATATATTGTAAGTTGCAAATTGCATATTTTCATATCAGCATATCGACAGTAGGCAATGAAAACCTCGTAATTCCATCAGTCATTGAAAACAATATAACCTGTTGAGAACACAGACTTTAAATTTATTGACTACTTCACTTGTATTCTGTAGTAAAATATGTGGCAACTATTGCTGTATCAATTTTTCATAATTATTTAAAAAGGTTATTTATTTCTCCTGCAAAATTTACCAAAATGGAGTTACGAGGTTTTCATTGCCCACCATCAATATGTAGCATTCAGAAAATATTGGCATAATCGTTTATAAAAATGTATTAACCACTTCCATTTGAATTTCAAATATTGTTGTTATTTATTAAATTAATATTAAGAAGCTAAAGCTGTTACTATGATTGAAATAAGTATATTAAAGTACACTACTAAATTATTGTAATCAAATGGTAAAGAGAAAAATTTATGCCTGAACCGGGAATCGAACCCCGAACCTTCAGCTTACCTAGGAAGGATTTATGCTTGGATGGGAGGGAAGCCTGGATTAGCTCAATGGTTAGAGCATCAGCACGGAAAGCTGAAGGTTCGGGGTTCGATTCCCGGTTCAGGCATAAAAATTTTTCTCTTTACCATTTGATTACAATTGTTGTTATTACCTCATGTATAAGTTATTTGTATTTCTATAAATTATTATTAAATTTAATGCCCTTATCTGGTTATATTGTATATGTACACTTTAGAACTGTATCCTTACTATACTTTAAGTGAAACAGGGTGCTTAACATGTGGAATGAATATTACTACTACCAAAAATAAAAAGAATATCCTCAACTCGTGTCCAACTCAGGGTCAGGTCGAGAGATGAGATGAAGCCCCTATATTTATAGGGGTCTGCGAATGACAAGGGTGCTGGCCGACCATGCTAGACGCACCATCACAGGGGCAGATGGACGAAATGAAACAAAATGATTCAGATGAGTATGGAGAAATAGTAGAATGAAATTGTATCAAGGGAAAACGGGAGAAAACCCCAAGAAAAACCTGCCCAAGCTCCATTTCATCGACCACGAAACCCATATGGAATGACCGAGACTCATAAACGGGACCCCAGTGGTGAGAGGAGAGCATCTAACCGCTTACACCATAGAGCCACCTATATTACAACTACTAATGAGAAATATTTCAAATGTTCTCTTTGTAAGAAGTCACATCTTAATATCCATTTACTTAGGCTTAGCAGGGAGAGATCATTCAAATTATTGGTTTATAATAAGCCAATCCTTTGTAAAACACATTTGCTCTCTTTGGTTCCATTTAATCAATAATGTATTTAATTTGTTGGCCTGCAATACGCTATCCTAATGGAATTAGCAAGGAATCCTGTGTGTTCTGGTTATACCAACAATACTCTGTCCTGGTTTAACTCTGCTACTGATCCACCACCTGTGTTCACCAGGAAGTATCCGCGTGGTGACCGGAATAAAGAAGAGTTTTCATAGCCCGTACGTTTCATAAGATGTGTTCATATTGCATACCTGAGACTACAACTCCCCACTCTGACCCATGGATTATAAATGTGGGGTCTGGTCCTCCAATTTGAGCCGACGCTGATAACCTCGTCCTGTGATAGTGTCGACCTAGTTCCTGTTGACAATCTCAATACAAATAACAGACTGATCCATAAAGGAAATGACAAATTCCTAAGGGAAAGGAAGCACGAATTTGGATTTGGACATGGAATGGTTCTGGAAATGGAGAAATGGAATATTGTTATGAGATAGACATGGATCATTCATGGACTGTATAACCTCATCGTATCTACTGTAGTTATGATTAGAGTCCCCTATATCACGAATAGCACATTTGGACAAAATCTGCAAGAAGTTTATAATTCTTTGTACATTATATGTGCAACTTCCATAAACCAGGTCACAGAACTCCAGCTTTTGGCTCTGATTGGTAGACAGTTGCCTCTATTTGTTACACCACTCTTTACTTTGTCCACCGCATCACCTCTTTATCTTTATACTCTCTTCCATTTACTAACTTCCCAGCACAACATAACTCCTAGTCGAGAGACAACTCTAGCTGCACCTTTACATCAAACATCTCACTATTCCTCATCTTCCCGCCTCTGGATTTCCCTCCCATCTTATACCCTTGACTCAAAAACAAGCTCATTCAATATTTCCTTAAACAATATATTTATAGCCAAGTTTAAGGTGTATTTTTATTATTACTTTATATGTTATACCTTCATCTTCAAGCTATTAATAGAAAAAAATTATAAGTATTTTTTTTCAAATAGCCTAGTTTTGTCTTTCGACATTTCTCCTGGCATGGCGTAATTGTAACCCATATCTGAGTTTGGGGCGCCTGGAAGGCGGGGTTACGTTGCCCCGATTATATGATGGGTCATAATGATGATAATGGTGCGCCAGGAGAGTCCCTAATCCTAAGCTTAACTTAAGATGAATGAGAATGATGATGATTGCGATGGCCATATGTTTTCGGGGACAGTTTGGGCCTTAAAGTGGTCCTGACATTTGTCTTACAGGTGAGGAAAATCCCGATAAAAACCTCACCCAGAAAAACTGTCCCGACCGGGGATCGAACCCGGGCCCGCTGCGTGACAAGGCAGCACGCTACCTCGAGACCACAGCAGTGGACGTAGTATTATTATTATTATTATTATTTTCATTACGTTTATTATTATATGTATATATATATATATATATACATTTTTTTTTCTTTCCGATTTTAACATGTTGATACATTTTTTGGCACCAATGATTTGTCTTCATTATTATTATTATTATTAATATTATTATTATTGTTATTGTTACTTTAAAATATTTTGTACTTTACTTGTCAGGTGTATACTGTCCAAGGCCTATTATGTGCTATTAATTTATAATGTATTTGTTAACATCTGTGTAATTTAACCCTGGAGAAGTAGAAGAGAAGACCTTATAGTTCTAACTGCATCAGGTAAAATAAACCAATTTATTATAACATAGGTAGAGTGGTGCGCTACAATCTCCGAGGATTAGTCATTTTTTTCATATTGTGTTGCTTGTGGAGTTTTGAACTCATAGATCATAAATTAATTTTCTCAAAACATTGGACGTTTCTCTGCAATGCCCCAAAATATTGTATATGAAATCTGGGACACTGTATGTAAGCTTGAATTTGTTAGAATGATGATACCATGCATTATGAAGTTGTATTGAAGTGCTAGTCATGATATACAGGCCTACAAGCCCCTGCTAGCTGCTGGACTCATATCAACACATGGTTATTATCCAACCAGTAATCTGAACCTAACCAAGGTGAGGTGTGTGATTTAAAATTACAAAAGTACACTCTAAATACTTAATTTTATAGTATTTTACAAATAATTGTGCTGTTGTTCCATTGGTTATTAAGATACAGGTATGCTTATGCTTTCCGAAAAAAGTAACATATTCAAATTTCCCTTCACCTTCATCCCTTACAGCTACAAAACAAAGATACTCTTATACTGACGTCCCTACTGTACACAATGCATGATAATGTGAAATGTATAAATTGATGCAGACCACAGTAATACCAACCATCTGGAGGAACCAAGGAAAATAAAAGCAAAGAATAAAATTTAACCCTAACTTCTAAATTTGAAAATTGATTAGAATTTTGAGGAGAATGAAAAACAAATTCATCTAATAATTGCTGAATTTTGTGTGGAAAATGCACGTCAGAGTGCGGTGAAATCCTAAGGAATGGCCATCGCCATCAATTTGTTATGTTTGTAGCATCCATTAGATTTATCATAATGTTAACTAACATTTTCGAGAAAATTTTGATGAAACAAAAATATATCGTGTTGTGAACAAGCGAGATGTTAGTGTAACCTGCCAGTAGTGTTATTTTCTGACAAATTGATGTTATGCATCAACCGGCGAAGCGCCATCTGTTCTCGCTCATAAAATAAGTGCACACACACTTTTAACGCCAAATCTTTAATTATAACGCTATTATTAAAGAAAATGTAAATGCTATCAGTCTTATCAGAGATTCTATGTTTTGCAACAAACAGCTATGAAACCAGATCTTCATAAATGCTGTTCTAAATTTTACATCATGTGCAAAAAAACCGCCAAATGTTTACGCTCTTAGATTGTTGATGCATAACTGTCAAACAAGGGAAATAACTTGCAATATCCAGTATTGTCAGTTTGGCGCTACAGTAATAGTAAAGACTGACACATACTTTAAAAGTATTTTTCTCGGAACTTAGGTAATGGCGCACAGCCGGTTGATGCATAACGCCATCCAATTATCTAATATGTATATGATGCTTGTTATTTGTTTTTTAACAGTTATTAGAAAGGACTCAGAGCTCTCTGTCACCAGTCTTGAGGCCCTGTGGTTTAGTTCCCTTCCTTCCTTGTAACCAGAGGCGAGCATAGTAACCACTAGTGCACCAAGAGCAACTCGTTCTAAGTTCACCCGGGCATTTCTTCTAATTTTTAGTCACCTTTCAGCTTAAAAACTACGAAAACTGTGATTTTGACATAAATCTCGTTTATTACAGACATTACATCCTTACCCCTTCTTACCCTGAACTGATAGTGGGAACTGATATTGAACTTGAACGGAATCAGGACTGTCACCATTCATCTCGGGGAAACTGCACGATTCGCAGTTGGTATTAATAGTATTAATTTATGGTAATAACTACAAGATTGATGATAGGTCATGCATACATAATCTCTCCATACATCTTTATCCCGAGCTCTCATTTTCCATTTATGCTCTGCATAATTTGACTCAATAAAGTAATAGTGCTGATAGATGATGACTTATTATACCACCAAGTTAACTCTGAACAGGCGCTAGTGTCGCCGAATTACTGAATCTATGGAAGAGATGTAGGAGAAGACTGTACATCCGATCACGTACTGAAATTGTTCAACTGTAAGTGTGGGCGGAGAATTCCTAAACACGTGTGAAAGATCTTAACATGGTTGTCAAATTAGTCATTTAAGCATGGGACGCTCAAACGTCGTATCATTTAAAATCACACTAATTGTCGTCTCTCCGTTACCAGCCTCACAATAAATCACAAGTAGCAACATGTAATGAGAAGGGACAGCCCATCCCTGCACTTAACCCCAATAGTAACAGGGTTGTCAAATTAGTCATTTTTCCAATGACCGCCTAGAAGGACGGTCCATTAAAATCCATAGTAATTCTCTACCTTCCAGACAAAGAACATATACAGAGGACACGAAGTGGAAACATAATATGGAAAAGAAAGAGAAAGACAGCATGTTAGTTAACATATTTTACACCTGCGCACATTACTAGGTGGAGTAGTAGCGGATAGCTACGGGACTTGCGCTGGTTCGAATTACCGTCATGAAGAAGTTTTCTCATGAAATTGAGCCAATATAGGGCCAGTGCACACTCAGCAGGGGCACGCCGTAGCTTAGTGGTTAAGGCAATACGCTACAAGAATATGCGGTCAGGATTTTTAAACTGACCCAAACCTTCTGGCAGCATCATGGCCCTGAGGTCGACTCAGCCCCTAATAGATACGAGTACCATTATTCTTGTTCTGTGGGCAATGGCGGCCGTAACGCAGGGCCGACATCAAGTGCCAATTGTCCAAAAAATGTAGGTATTTTAATTTCCAAGCTCCATCAAAGGCAACTGTTCCCTCCAGTTTAATAAATACATTGTTACTGCCAGGCGGAGCCGGGGGGGGGGTGTTGTTGTTAGAGGCTTCTAACAGGCTCCAATCATCAAACACTGAAAACAGTTGTCTGCAAATAATTATTCGCATTATAAAAAAATTGGGCCATAAAATGACTTTTCCATGTCATTTGTCTAGAACCCAAAATTATACCTAAAAAATCGTTTGACCTTCTCCAAACAATGCTAATTTCTAAAATTATTTCTCTTCTCTATGGCCAGATATAACACATCACAAACTTTTTTATCGGAACCTAAAATTAAAAAAAAAACTCACAAACAACATTATTGCATACATCCCGAGGAGGACAAAAAATAAGACCCTAAAGCGGGGAGATCAGGGTCACCTGCATCTCATTTACACACATAACTGCACGTGGATATAATTATCTTAACAGCGTTACACTTTTGTCTTTTGCAGAATCATTATATATATATATAGTATGTTAGTGCCAGTGAATAAAACGTGACAACGCCGCTTAATACGTTACATATTTACCCGTGCAAACAGTCCTACCTAACCACAAAGCAAAGCGCCTGTAAACTAAAATACAGAGTCCACTATACAAGACATAGCGGCTCCAGGTCGAGAAAAATACAACTCTAACGGCTGGGAGACACTACGAGCTGAACACGTCATCCTTATACTGGTCGGTTGATCGTTAACACATGTGGATGTGAGACCAGCAGTCAGCGTGTGCCTGTCGCACAATGGAGTTTAGTTTAGATTAAATAGCGTCATGCCTGAGACGGGTCTACCTCAGTAGATATTTGCTTAACTAATACAGAAAGTGGCAGTTTTACGTGCGAGGGAGCAGAGTTCATGATCGAGCATAAGCGAGTCCGGAATTTTGAAATTAATTTCTTGAAAAAAAGTTAAACTGAATACCATATTGCGATACGAGTGTGGTAAAAACTTGATACGGATCGAAGAAAAGTTTTAAACTAACGAGGCGCCTGCGTCGAGTTTCTTTTTCTTTTTTTTAATTTCCGAGATTCCGTTACGTGTTTACCACATGAGTATTGCATACTATATTTTGCACTGTGTGTATTTATTTTAGTAATTAAGATATTAGCTAAAATATTAATAAATATAATTGAAGATAAATGTTAGATTTCAGAAGGTAAATCGTCTATATGTGTTGCTATGGAGAAATAATAAATATTGTTGGTCATGTCGCCATCTTATATTTGTTAAAACTGTAAAACAAATTTGATGTGGGACTTATTTCTGATTATGAAAAATGTTTTAGACGATATGTGCTGTGATGATGAAATAGAAGAGGCGTGGAAAGCTGGATGTGATGAATTAATCATCATCATCATCTTAATGCACGACAACTTCAAAAGTGAAAGTCTTGGCCTTCTCAACAATCCTCCTCCATGCCAATCTGTCTCCTGCCATATTCAAATTAGGCACTTTCATTTTCTTTAGATCGTTCATTGTGTCATCCTCCCATCTGATCTTCGGTCTTCCTACAGCTCTACCTCCTATAGGTTTCCATTTGTAGAGTTTCTTGACCAGTCTCTGGTCATCCATTCTTATCAAATGTCCAAGCCAACCCATGCTGAGAGATCTTATATGGTTTACTATGTTCTGATTTTTGATTAATTTGTTTAGTTCATTAATTGTTTTGATTCTCCAACAGTTATCAGTTCCTCTGTTTGGTCCAAATATTCTTCTTAAAATTATTCTTTCAAAAATTAGTAATTTCTATTTTATTGTTTCTTTTAGGACCCAAGTTTCGCAAGCATATGTAACTACTGGTCTAATGAGTGTTTTGTATAAACTTATTTTTGCAGTTTTTGATATTAATTTGCTTTTAAATAAGGTTCTATTTGCAAAATAAGCTTTATTTTCCATTTACCAATCTTCCTTTTACTTCCTCTTCTAATGTATTATGTCCATTTACTTTGGTACCTAAGTATTTAAATGATTCTACTGTGTTAATTTGTGTATCATCAATTTGTAGATTTTCAGAATTTTTATTGTGATTACTACATTTCAAATATTTTTTTTCTCTTGATTTATTATTAGACCAATTTTTTTAGATTTCTCTTTCAATTTTGTGAAGGTTTCACATAATGCTTGTCTGGTTCTTGCTGTAATCAGTATATCATCTGCATAAGCTATATATAGTTTGTTTTGTTGTAATATTTCCCCTTAATTCCATTTTCTTAGATATATAATCAATGTTAAGCCGAATAAGGTAGCTGAGAGGGTGTCTCCTTGTTTGACTCCTGATTTAATACTGAAACTTTCACTTAGTTTATTGTTGATTTTTACTTTAGCAGTTGTATCTATTAAAGTTAAGGATATCTATTGAATTAATTTGTGTGGTACTTGATAATATTTAAGGCATTCAGTTATTTGTTTTCTATTGACAGAATCAAAAGCCTGTGTGTAATCTATAAAAATATTATGCAGATCTACTTTGTGTTCATAACTTACTTACTCACTGGCACTATCGAACCAGTAGGTTCATGGCCGCGCAGACATAAGCACTCCATACATCCCTATCCTGAGCTAATCCTTTCCAATCATTCCGTGTATAATCTACATCCCTCAAATCATAGTTAATGTTGTTCTCCCACCTCATTCTTGGTCTACCAACTAGATGTTTTCCCTGTGGCTTTCCTACAAGAAGCTTCCATGCAAGTCTTTCATTCCCCATACGTGCAACATGTCCTGCCCATCGCAGTCTACGAGACTTAACTGTTCTTATTATATCTGGCTTCCTATAAAGACCATGTAGTTCATTGTTATGTAGTATTCTCCATTCACCTGTCTGTTCATCTCTCCTTGGTCCAAAAATTTTCCTAAGAACTTTATTCTCAAATACTCGTAATCTCCTTTCCTCCCTTAAAGTAAGAGTCCATGTTTCGCACCCATATAATATAACTGGTAGAATAATAGTTTTATATATTTTCAGTTTAACGTTTTTTGAAAGGAGTTGGGACATCCAGAGTCTCTGCAATGCATAATAGCACGCATTTCCAGAATTGAGTCTATGTTTAATTTCTTTGTGCATCTCATTCCTATTTGTGATTATTGTTCCTAGGTATTTGAATTCAGCCACTTCCTCAAAATTTCCCTCATTTGTCATTAGCTGTCCATTTCCATTATATACTGAATTTCTACGTGTGGACATATATTTAGTTTTATTGATATTTACTTCCAGTCCTAATTTCTTAGTGTTACTCAATAGTGTGTGCGTGTTGTCCTTTAGTATCTCCTCGCTATCGGCCAATAATACTTCATCATCAGCATAAACTAACAGCTTATTAATACCATTGAAATGTAAGCCTTCCTCATTCTCTAAAGATTTAATGACATGCTCTAATACAAAATTAAATAGTAGAGGAGATAGTGCATCTCCTTGCTTCAACCCATTCTGGATTTCAAAAGTGTCTGAAAACTGTTTGCCTACACGCACCCTACTCTTTGTGCCATTTAGACACATTCGTATAAGTCTAACTTTTTAGGAATTCCGAACTCCAGCAGGATACTATATAACTTCTCCCTCTTAATTGGATCATATGCGTTTTTGAAGTCTACATATAGTTGACGTACAGTACCATTATATTCCCATTTCTTTTCTAAAATCAGTCTTATACTAAAAATCTGATCTGTTGTAGACCTGTTTCTTCTAAATGCACATTGATGATCTCAAAATAGGGAGTAAGTCTGGTTACTAATATATTTGTTAGAATTTTGTACGAAGTTGAAAGTAATGAGATGCCCCTGTAGTTGTTGCAATCAGTTTTATCTCCTTTCTTATAAATTGGTACGGTAATTGATTCCTTCCATTCATCTGGAAGAGCTTCTTTTTCCCAAATCATACTAAGCAACCAGCGTGTTCATAACACTTTTCAAAAATTTGCTGTACAATGAATATATTGTCTTTCGTTGATCTGTTTTCTCTGAAGCCCATTTGATAGTCTTCAAGTTTGCTATGTATTTTTTCAATTAATCTTTTATTGAGTAATATGGCAAACATTTTATAAGCTGTGTTCAGAAGAGTTATTAGTCTGTGGTTGGCACATGTCATTCTATCACCTTTCTTGTGTATAGGGTAAGTTAAACCATCTTTCCATTGTTCAGGCAACTTACATTCATTCCAAATTTCTTGAATTAAATTGAATAGTCTTTGTTTTAAAGTTCTTCCAAATTTTATTAGTTCTGGTGGGATATTATCTGGGCCC
Source organism: Diploptera punctata (assembly GCA_030220185.1). NCBI lineage: Eukaryota > Metazoa > Arthropoda > Insecta > Blattodea > Blaberidae > Diploptera > Diploptera punctata. The sequence continues at coordinate 113,805 of JASPKZ010008051.1, read as the reverse complement.
GGTGTTTTTTAATTTTTAAATTTATTTCTCATATGACAGATTTCATTAAAGTTTTGTGATTCTGCTTCTTCGGAGGTTGTAAATGCGCTCTCATTTGAAGCTTGTGTTGTCAAGCTATTTTCTTGTATTTGATCTGCTTTAAAAACATTAATAAAAAATGTTTTCCACCATCTCTTTAAAACTTTTGTTGCTTCAGATTGTATTGTTCCTTCTGCTTCTTTACACTTTAGTGTGGTTGATTTTGTACAATAATTAAATTTTATAACATTATTAAAAAACTTCCCGACATCGTTAATTCTAAAATTGCTTTCTATGTTTACCATTTTTTTATTTATCCATTCATTCTTTTTTGTTTCACATATTTTATTGGCTTCCCTTCATTTGGTTTTATATTGTTCTTGGATAGCTCTTGTTTTCATTTGTAAATACGTTCTTCTTGCTTCATTTTTTTGATCAATAATTTCTCTACAATCATTATCCCACCATTCGTTTCTTTCTGTTTTTTTCTTGTTTTTGAACAGTTTGTTCTGCTGTTTCAATGATTGTATTTTATAGTTTATTCCATTTATCATTTATATTTTCATTCTCATTCTCAGGTAAATCCGTGATTTTACTTATTAATACTTCCTTATATCGTTTTAATTTATCACTATTTTGTAAATTTTGTTTATTTGATTTAAATGTTTGTTCATATTTCTTTTTGTATTTTGCAGGCAATGATTGCATAAAAATTATCCTAACTAGAAAATGATCTGAGTCGATATTAGGTCCTCTTAATGTTCTGACGTCTTCAATTAAGCCATATTTGCTTCTGGTGATCAATACCTGATCTATCTGATTCGTTATGTTATGATCTGAAGAAATCCATGTTGCTTTGTGTATTCGTTTATGTTAGAAATGGCGACTATTTGCCAGAAAATCTATTAATAACTTTTCAAAAAATTATAGCTAGTTACGTTTACAAAAATGCCAGATCTAGCTACAGAATGGTATAATTTGCAATCCTGAATGGAGCTTAGGAATAAAAAGAAAAGAGGGAGCCTTCTCGAAGGCACGTAAGTGCACAGTTCACGGTAAATAGATACATTTCCCTTGGAAATAGTTGTTTCACAGGATGTTAAATGAGCAGGAGAACGTAGTTAGGAATCAGGAAACTACCCATTATACTATAGGAACACGCAAGAAGGTTCTTTTATTCCGAAGTGGGATCCTATCCGCTATCCGAGATGTTAAGTTTGTAAAGGATAAACGACACGTAAATGTACATGGTCGCACTCAAGATGAAGGATGAAGTCTATGAGAAATTAGAATTCGATAGGTATTCGTGACGTAATACGAAAATTGTTTTAGGAGATTTTAATGAAACATTGGAATTCAGATCAACATTAGACAAATTTAGTCTTGATGAAGATAGTATGTTTCCATCATTTCTGTAGCATTGTATTAGTAATAATATTAATAATACTATTTATTTATTATTATTCATCATCTTCCTGGTGGGCCCTCGGCCTGTTCCGCTCTCAGAATTCATCTTCCCATATTATTATTATTATTATTATTATTATTATTATTATTATTATTATTATTATTATTATTATTATTATTATTATTATTATTATTATTATTATTATTGTTATATTATATTATTATTATTATTATTATTATTATTATGAAGAGGAAATAAGAAATAGAAATAATAAAGGAAAATTTGCAATTGCTTGCCTCAATGGAATATTGTGAGATGAAAATATAAGTAATAAAAATAAAATGAATATATATCATACAATTGTTAAAAGCTTCATTACTTATGGAGCAGAACTTTGGCCATTAACAACAAAAACAAATAAGTATCTTTTGGCAACGGGATGGATTTTATACGAAGGGCAGCAAGAAGTTCAAGAAGAGAAAAAATTAGGGACTCACTTATGAGGGAGAAAATGAAGATGGAAGACACTATTTTAGATTATATTAAAACTCAGCAATTAAGATGGTACGGACATGTCCAGCGAATGGAAGAGGATCGACTACCAAAATTCTTTTTGGAATGGAAACCTGAGGGAAGACGCGGCAGAGGAAGACCTAAAACCACCCGAAGTCAGAGTATATATTTATATATGAAGGAGAGACATCTACAACTAGGAGATTGGATGGACCGACAAAATTGGCTATTAGGAATCGGACGATGTCAAACACATTAATCAACCGATGATCTATCTATCTATCTGTTATTATTATTATTATTATTATTATTATTATTTTAAAATTAAATTAACCCTATAATGCCCCTTGTTACATATGTGTAACATGCATCACATTATTTCCACAATAAATTAATATTTACCGCGAATGCCTGATTTACAGTTATGTAACAACGTTAGGAATGCATTTGATTTCGTTACAACTAGGTCTACACATTATGTAACTTTTAAGCCGTAACTAGTGTAACTATAGGTTTTAACTGTTAATTGTTAAGTTAATTTAAGGTTATTAAACCTTTTTCTTGGAATTAAATTGTATGCAAGTCTACTGTATGTATATTTAAAAGTCAGTGGTTCACCCAACTCAGATCGTTGTGGAATGGGCGCAGTGCCGGTTCCAGACCCCCCCCCCGAGAATCTTTTAAAGATAAATTATATCAATTAATTAACTATTATCGTGTACTTAAAAAACAAATAAACTTCGTCACATTAATTAGCAAAAGCGTTGCTGACCGGCCACGTGATCGATGCGTTTTTGTATCTCGTTTGCGGTTACATGTGATAGATCTGAAAATTAAAATTGTCGGTCAACAATATGTTAATGTTGAGTGAAAAATAAATGTAACTGTCTTAGTACGTGCAGCGACTATTTTTCTGTCTTCATCGTTTGTTTATGCGATCAGTATAAAAATACGTTGGTAACATTGGTTTTGTATTATCTGATGTGAATTTTTATCTTGTTTAGTGTTTGTATTTTCACTGCAGTACAAGAACGAAACATATTGGTAAGCACCAAGTCATTAACTTGTGTAAATAAGGTTAATGTGCAGGCTAGATTCTCTCACATTTCACACCTAAAAGTTATTATTTTTATTTCCTTAGTACATAACATTTTGTTATTCACTCAAATGTTGCTCAGGCTCTGTCTGTGTTTTGGAAAAAAATTGAACTACAGTGTTGCTCAAAATTAAAAGAAAAAAATAGGTAGTTTTTAAATGGCTGTATCTTCGCGAAAAAATATCGAAAAAAATTAAAAAGAATCTTGAAGGTTGAAGACTCTAGTGTCTGAATCTCTATCTCTATCTTCGGGTTTTTACAGCTGCTGCCGTCTTCCCGTGCCAAACCTCCAAAGCCTACGGTCTTGGGCATCTTCGATGCTTAGCCCTCTAGCTTGCATTACTGTCTTCATGTTTTCCTTCCATGTTAACCTTGGTCTTCCTCTTTTCTTCTTTCTGTTAGGATGCCATTCATATAGTTGCTTCGGCCATCGCTCATCTTCCATTCTTAAAACATGTCCTAACCACTTTAATTCCTTTTCCTCAATTCTTTCAATTATGCTTTCTTCTGCTTCCATTTTGTTTCTAATTTCCTTATTTGTGACACGTTCTAATTTAGACTTTCTGGCACTTCTTCGTAAATAATCCATTTCTAGAGCTATTAGTCTATTCTTGTAGTACTTATTGATTGTCCATACCTCACTTCCGTACATTGCAACAGATTCCACCAATGTTTTACCAATATATTTTTTTGTGTCTTTCCAAATATGCTTATCCCACCATATGGAATTTAATGATGATATTATTTTGCTACTCAATTCAATTCTATGTTTTATGTTCTCTTTGCCTATACCTTCGATGTTATCCATAATCATTCCCAAATATTTAGTTTGTTTCACTTGCTTTATTTGGATTCCATCTTCCAATACTAAGTTTTCTCTTTCATTGCTATTTATTGCCAGATATTCTGTTTTTTGTAAATTTACTGTGAGACCCCATGATTCATATGTGCTTTTCAACCTTTTTATCATGAATTCCATATCAAAATTGTCTTGCGCTAAAACCAGTTGATCATCGGCAAATTGTAATGTCAGCAAAAATCTATTGCCTATTGGGATCCCCATACCTTTGCAGCTTTGTTTCCATTTCGTTAATATAAATTCTACATAATATTAAATAAAATTGGTGATAGACTGCACCCTTGTTTCAATCCCTTTGAGGTGTTTATAGGATTAGACATTATATTTCCCATTTTAACATAAGCGGAGTTATCTTTATAGGTTTGTTTAATAATTTCTATTAGGTTTCTGTCAATATTGTATTTCTCCAATACTTCCCATAATTTGTTCCTCGGAATTGAGTCATAAGCTTTCTCTAAATCTATCATTGTCAAATGGGTTTCTTCTCCAACTGCAGTCCGTGTGTCTGAATCAGTAATGCAATTATTTTTTCGTCAACTTTGATATATTTTTTTCTCAGTATAAAGTGGAAATAGCAGAGCGCCAAAAATTATCGACAAGTTTGTCTTGTTACATAATTTATTTATATGATACATGGCTTTCCAGTTAATTTAATATAGTTAAATTATAAAAATGTATTGATTTCTTGTCTATTTCATCTAATTTTAATGGGATTGGTCACATCCTATTCCTGCGTTCTTAGATGCTTAGATGAAACAACCTTTGAAGAGACTATTCGATTTTACTACGCCATAGGAGCGTATGAGATTATTGTGTTTTTACACGCTTTATATTAGCTTGACCTGTATCTATCTATCTATCTATGTAACGGAATTTTTCAACGCGATTTTCACCCACTTAAAATCATTGGGCCGACTTGAAACTTTGAATACTTGTAAAGGACCCGTAACAATACAATCATTTCATATTTGTATCTAAAATCCTGGCCAGAATCATCAGAAAATCAAAAAAAGTGTCTTTGTATCTATGTAACGGAACCTTCGAACACGATTTTCACCCACTTAGAAACATTGTATCGACTTAAAACTTTGTATACTTGTAAAGGACCCGTGACAATACAATCATTTCATATTTGTTTGTAACATCCTGGCCAGAATCATCAGAAAATTAAAAAAAAGTGTCTTTGTATCTATGTAACGGAATCTTTGAACACGATTTTCACCCACTTAGAAACATTCGATCGACTTAAAACTTTGTATACTTGTAAAGGACCCGTGACAATACAATCATTTCATATTTGTTTCTAAAATCCTGACCAGAATCATCAGAAAATCAAAAAAAGTGTCTTTGTACCTATGCAACGGAATCTTTGAAAACGATTTTCACCCTCTTAGGAACATTGGATCGACTTGAAATTTGGTATACTTGTAAAGGACCCATGACAATACAACAGTTTCATATTTTGTTTCTAAAATCCTGAAGAGAATCATCAGCAAATCAAAAAAAATGAAAACTAGTATAATAGGTTGCGGACTTCTCGACTTTTTTAGTCAATCGTTGTAAAAGCTCAGTTGGTAGAACGGTGGACTGTAGTGGTATATAATTTCAGTAATCCATTGGTCGCTTGTTCAAATCCGGCTGGAAGGATTTTTTTAGAAGAGTATTACTTTTAGCTCATACTACAATAGTATCGAATTTAAAGATATTTCCATTCTTATCTAATTCTGTAAAATATTAAAACTAAAAAATAAATAATAGTTTTAAAAACTAAAACAATACGCTTTATTAGAAAACCGAACTAAAAAATGAAAAATAATTTTAATTTCCAACACGTTTGGAACAAAATTAAAGTGATCAATAAAAGAATAATTTCCAACACATATAGAAAAAGCTAGAGTTATCAACAAAAAGAAAATAATTTTACTATCAAAAGCGTGGGTTGCATTTTATGATTTTTTCATTTTCTTCTTTGAGCCTTACTTTTACCAATATCTGTTGATCATCAAATATATTAATTGATACAGAGCACCCCACGCTTTTGATGGTAAAATGATTTTCTTTTTGTTGATAACTCTAGTTTTATTCTAGATATGTTGGAGATGATTTTTTGTTGACCACTTTAATTTTATCCCAAGTGTGTTGGAAATTTAAATTATTTTTCAATTTTTAGTTGGGTTTTCTAATAAAGCGTGTTCTTTTAGTTTTTTTAACTATTATTTATTTAGCATTATTTACGTTTTCCATATTTAATGGCATAGAATTGTGTTTGATATACAACAAATTTTTAGAAAGAAACGCAAATTATTAAAATTAAAATAATTATCTAAACTCTTTGTTTTGTATTTAAGTGACAACCGCTCTTAATTGGTTTATACAAAGTAAAGCTTTGTTAATAGACAGTGGCGTAACGTTTCTCGGCCTCACCTTACACAAAAAAGTTTCTCGGGCCCCAATTTATTGATATAAGAATGTTGTTCTTTTTAATAAAACATTACTCTGAACTGTTTTATAGACGGGTAACGTAAACTGTTTACTAATGGAACCTCTACATTCATAATGTAAATTTATCCATGTTAAATACAATTTGGAGTTATTCTTATGATATTTTAGTGGCGTTTCTCTATCTAACTAAACGTTTCGTTAAAAGTTATTTTTTCAGTCCATACATTTAACATTGCTTACACAGTACCAACCTAGGGTAGAGTAGGGTCTGAGGAGTTGTACGTTACGCAACTCTTAATATATGACTATATTCAATTATTTTTTTGTAAATACCCCAGGTTGTCTTTCGACATTCCTGATGTTCTCTCCTCGCATGGAGTACTTATAACCCACTTCTGAGGTTGGGGTGCCTGGAAGGCGGGGTTACGTTGTCCCGGCGATATGATGGGTGATGATGATAGTGGTGTACCAGGAGAGTCCCTAATCCTAAGCTTAATCTAAGATGAATTTGAATGATGACTATTGCGATGGCCATATGATGTTCGGAGACTGTTTGGGCCGTAAAGTTTTCCTGATATTCGTCTTACAGGTGAGGAAAACCCCCGATAATAACCTCACCCAGAAAAACTGTCCCGACCGGGGATCAAACCCGGGCCCACTGCGTGACAATGCAGCACGCTACCTCGAGACCACAGCGGTGGACTCAATTATTAATATTCCGTTCATTATTTTAGGAATTTCGAAATGACCGAAAACGCTCGAATCCAAACCAAATAAGTTCATACTTAAAAAAAGCACAGAAAAGAAAAAAACAGAAGTGAAACACGAGAAATACCTATACAAAGATATAATACACAATTATTGTGTTGATGAAATCATAATTGTAATACTTTTTTTCAGTTTCTTTCAGTGCAGTTGGACTTAACGATAAACTGAATATGAACATTGGAGAGCCAACTAGCAATGAAAACCAAAAAACATATGTATTGGAATCGACTAGCAGTAACAGCATGTTCGCCAACGATATAAGGATTCTTGTAAATAAAAAGACCAATGAATATACAAAGTGTCAATTATTGGAACGACCTTGGGAACCACCAAAGTCATATTCCCACATCCACTTTACAAAAAAGATGGGAAGGAGTTGAAATGTTATTTGGGTTATCAGCACTTGGAACAAAGGAATTGGCTAGCTCTTTCCCACACGAAACAGGTGTTTTTGTAAGTTCTGTATGCTGTTTGCTGATGAAAAGTGTGGCCATATAAAGGAATGAGAGCGCAAGACCTTGTCACCCAACCGTTGACATCATTCGCCAAGCTTTTAGTGAAAAATGGACACAATCACTTCTTACCACAAAGTATGTGTTCAAGCAAACGTCCTGCAAAACTACCATAACCCACAAAAGGATGTTGAAAATCAGGTAAATACTCAACGACTGCAACAAATAGAAGAAAACAAAGAGAGACTTCCACCGAGATATGATGGCCGTCTTGACGAGGAGCCTGGGCCCAACAATGGGGTAATTTTAGAGAATTGTTAAGATTTAGAGCGTCTGCAGGAGACGGAAATCTTAAGCGACGCATGTCAACAGCCTCTTCAAGAACCGCATACATAGGCAATACAACACAAAACCAATTAATAACATGCTGTGATGAAATAATATATACAATACTTCATTAAATAAGGAATGCTAAGTATTATTCTGTTATATTTGACGAAACAACTGATTTTCTAATACAGAACAGTTTTCTTTCAACTTCAGATATTTGTATAAAAAATGGGATTCGTGAAGATTTCGTCAAATTTATTGACGCTTATGAGAGGTTTACAAATGTCAATCCAGATCAAGACCCAAATAGTGAACGACGCCTAACTGGAGAGGCTTTGGGAAAGATTGTTGTAAACGTACTGCAATAACTGTCCCTAGACTTAAACAACTGTTTTAGAACTGGTACTAATAGATGTACTGTAATGACTTCTGAAGCTGTCGGTGCAGTCACTGAAATACAGAAACCTACGAAGGAAGCATATGCTTAGTTTATTGTTTGGTCTTAAGACTTACAAGATAAGAGTTGTGATATTATGTTTAATGACTCAATACTGTTTAAAAACTGCTCAAAATAATTTTAAAACATGTTATTAGCGCTCTAAAATTTACAAATTCATTTATTTGTTAATTTACACAGACCCATGCACCCACGAAAATTTACACGAACCCATGGCCCCCTCCGAAAATCTATTCGGAAGCGCCCTTGGGAAGGGGTTCGCGATCGAAAAATGTTGGAAACCGCTGATATTGAACATGGATCAGTAGATAAAAGCTGGCACAATTTCAACATCGACATTAGATAGGGACAGATTGAAACTCGAATCATCGTCTCATCTGGATGACAATCGAAGAAATGTAAACGCTTTATTTTCAGAGAAATTACCACTAAAGAATACTCTGGAAAATACGAATTAAAAATGTATCTATCTATAATGGCGTAGCCCAAATAGTGGACTTTTTCCAAATATTTAAGAATCGTACGGAATGTTTATAGAATCGTTCGAACATGTTTAAAATATACGAAACGTTACCCTTCAGCCTCAAATGGTAACTGTACTAACCTATTGCGCAAATAAATATAACACCAACCAATATTCGCATAATTTATAAATATTTAAAAATCGTATGAAATGTTTCTAAAATGTTTCAAATAGTACGAAACGTTATTTTAAATGGTTGAAAAGTTTTTAGTGCATCAGTGGCATAAGAATATTAGATGGAAAATTGTGTGGATCTGAAAGCCAATCTCAACCCGAACCATGAAGTTTTTTTTTAATTTGAAGTGGTGTAAGTGATCGACAGACAGTGGACTTTTTCCAATGTATACGAATTAATTAATAAATGTGGTAACATAACTATTTCACTGCATACCGAATCATTAGCGTGGTCACGGCCTCCATTAACCCCACAGTATTCTGTTTTAATAGGTGTTCATTATTGGAATATGGCGTTTCTGGTTCATCATCGACAAGGTACTGTATCAAATCTGTTCCTATCTTCCAGTTTCATTAATATGTGGAAATAAATTATATGTACACATGCCACGTCCTTTAATATGCGTTTATATTTTGTAATTTCTTTTACTTGCTAGTCGTATTTTTGTGTAAGAGCATGTATAAACAATTGGAGAAAAATGATCATGATTAACTGGTTGATTAATCCCAAATTGGAACAGCCACAGTTAAAGGTGATTTCAGCTTATCTTTGTTGTATGAAATTCAGTTATGTAATTATTTTAAACTTGACTCTCAATTCCGTACCTATGAACATAGGCCTACCAGTAGACATGTGCTTCGATAATGGCATAAATATATTTTATAATGGAATTTTGTCTGGATAAGGTGTATAAACCGTCGCACATGAATTCTAAGTTCTATAGAATTGCATTGCGCATGCGCGAGTTGCAGGAGTTGCTGTAATGGTTAATGTAGCTTCCGGTAGATGGCTCTGAAGTCGGCGTTACCAACTTTGGGAATAATTCCCAAACGCTAAAAAAAAAAAGGACGTAAACTAACTTCCTATTTCCTAACCTAACAAAACAATTTACATGCATATTATTTAACAAACTATAAACTAATTTTACGTAGACTAACACTAAATATGGTTTCGAATTATTTTAAAATGTTGGTAACTGCGATGTGAGAGTCTCCTAGCGGATATTACATGGAGCATTTCCACACCTGTAGAACCTGATGTACAATATTCACGTAATTTAGAAATATTTAAAAATCGTAAGAAAACGCTGTTGTACACTTCAGGTCGCAAAAATTTTTCAATTTAATATCTTATTCCACTGATGCACTAAACACTTTTAAACACGTTTAAAACATTTTCCAATGTTCCAACGAGTTTTTTTTCATATTTATATATTTCCGTAAAACACGGTCGTGCTACATTGCTTACTTCCTACTCTTTGTCTTTTTCCCTCCACTTCCTATGTTGTTCCAGCGTTGCCACCACCACCAACACAAAATACACCAGATGTTGGACATTGGTAGAATGGTTACATTTTAAAAAATATTTAAAAACCACACACATACAATTTATTTTTATAAAACATACAAGTTATATTTAAAAAATTAGAACACATAGAACATATTAACTAAAATCAAACTTATTAAATAAAAAATTAGAACATATAGAACATATTAACTAAAATGAAACTAAACTATACGGTAAACCACTCTAATATCTTCAATGAGTTCTTGCAAAGGATCCGCATTACGATTTTTACAGTCGAAGTGCCATAAATATTCCGCGATATGTATGCCCATCACATCGCGTTTGATCCCTCCCCTAGATAGTCTGCGTCGTAGAGTCCACCAAAAGGACTCTATGTTATTCGTGTGAGCATTTGTAAAAGGATCCACAAAATTTTGCGAATGGTTTACTGTTAAGTGGGCGGCAAAATCACCACCCAGTAACCCATTATAACCTCTCCAGCAATCTGCGTGAATAGTGCTATCAATATGAACATGCTTTGCTATCAAATTAAATAAGGTAACAGCATCTCTATTATTGTTTGGGCAAATTTCCAATCGTACCTCTTTACTTTGGATATCGATCATGCCCAAAATCCAGGTTCCAACTACATGCCCTCGTTCAAATTTCCTCCTACCAATTTTGCACCCGTCTATTTGGACAATATGCCCTGGACCTCCAATTTTGCCATGATTTGCATATTTATTCTCCATAGATAATAAACACACTTCTCGACAGTGACTGAACCAAACAGCTACTGTGCGTGGAGATACGCTTCTGTTCCCGATAGTACACTGCATAATTGTCTGATTATACGTAAATTTATGCGCAAATGAATGAACTAAGCAAATAGCTTGGAAAGGATGCATTTTGCATTTCTCGAACCAAGTTCCTTTCGTGACCGACTGGAAGAATTCCGGGTGTCCTCTTCTACAATTGAATATTGGGTATAACTTGCTCCGCCTATTTACCGGAGTGAGGCGAGCATTGCATTCAGGGCACTCCATTCTTGTTCTTAAAAGCCCTTCATCGAACAGGAATTTAATACATTCTTTACGATCAAATAGATCTAGGGTTACGGCTAAATCTATCAGGCTAATGAATCTAGGCATTATTACATGAATTTCGTTTTGTAACCAGGAACACACTTTACACTTCTAATTTACACCGGCAACACACTTCACACTGCAAAGTTGATTCCTAAACTGGAATGGACAGGGAAGGTGATGATGAACAGTTGTGGCTTCATCTGGGATTATTGTGTCAATGTTGGCAATACTGATTTCTCATAAAGATACCGCCAACTGCTGGAGGTTGCATTTATCTACCTGGGATAATTGGAGCACTAGCGCATGCACACTGCGACTCTATAGAACTTAGAAAAATTTTCGTGCGACCCGAAGGATAGCATATCCGTAATGTTTATAAAATGGTTCCAAAATGTTTAATATAGTACCAAACGTTATTATAAATTGTTGAAAAGTGTTTAGTGCATCAGTGGCATAAGAATATTACATGGAAAATTGTGTGCGACGGTTTATACACCACAGCCTTCTTGGCTATTTTAATGATTTATCATATACTGCGAAGAGTCGGGAAGCACATTAGGTATTCTATATCTTAATCCAGGTTTCAGAGCTTGCAGGTGGTTCCAAAGTGAGACAGTTTTTTGGGAAGAATGCCGTGTCCAGTTTGGAGCCGGAATTTCACAACAGCTTATTGTCTTGGCCAGTCAAGTGTGTTATGTATGGAGGTCTTGCAGGTTATTGTTGTGTTTATTTCTAAGCTCATGAGATATTGTTCCTTCATCTGCTTCTTTATACAGGATGAGTCAGAAGGAAAGGTACATGCTTTGAGGGGTGATAGTATTGGTGATTCTAAACAAAAATCTTCTAATATACATGTGGCCTTTTCTTAACCATTTCAGGATAATTTAATGAAAACAACCAGGAACCAGAAAAGTGCAGGTGACAGTAAATCAAGATACTGTTATTTTAAGTTTTGTTTAGTTTTGTATGTTTTTTTCACAAAAGATGTTCAAACTCTCCACCACCAACTTCAATGCGTTTTGTTGCTCTTGTAGACAGCTGTTGTGTTGCTGATCTGAGCTCATTCGTACATTCGTTTTCTCGAGCACAAGCATGTAAAATACAAGTGAGAAGTTCCATTCTGTGCTTGTAGACTTCACTCTTAAGCCAACCCCACAAACAGTAAATAATCGGGTAAGACCGGGTGATCTCGGTGGACAAGCAATGATTCCATTGTATCTCAGCTGTCTACAAGAGCAGCAAAATGCATTCAAGTTGGCGATGGAGTGTTTGAACATGTTTTGTGAGGGAACGTACACAATTAAACAAAACTTAAGATAACAGTATCTTGATTTACTGTCATCTGCACTTACTGGTTCCTCGTTGTTTTCATTAAATTACACTGAAACAGTTATGAAAAGGCCACATGTATATTAGAATTTCTTTGTACAGAATCACCAGTACTAACACTCCTGACTCACCCTGTATAGAGTTTAGAGGAATGGTATGATGTATCACGCTGGAGGGAAAATTTTCTATAGGATCGTAACAGGCCTTGGCCTAATACTTGGAAGGAAGAAGAAGAAGAAGAAGGTATGATGTATCTGGTTTGAAGCAGTTAGGGAACATGGCAGCTTTCTTTGCTAATATGTCTTCTTCATTGCCAAAAATCTGTCAGTGTTGAGGGGTCCATGCAATACAACTTTCTTTTGTGCATTTGGAACTTTTTTTCATCATGTTATAGTGTGTGTGGAGCCTGAAGTTTCTATTAGGTCACTGAATTTTTAAAATAGTGGTAACAGCTTTTATTGGGTTGTGGTTCTTTTTTACTAACATTTCCTGGGAAAATGTCCACTTTAACTTACCTGATTTTATTTTGGAAGTCCTATAGAACAACAGTGCGCATGCGCCGGAGTTGATAGATCCTGCAGTAACCCACCATCAAACCACATATAAATTATTATCGTTTCGTTTATTATAGTTTTTCTTTTGTTTTATGTGTTTAGACACATTTAAAATGTGATGAACCTAAAAGCTAACTCATACTTAATCTAATTCAGTTACTCTAACCTCAGGTGGATCCCATGAAACACTCTTTTCTTCACTCCTTAATAATCACAACCATTGATAACCCACTGGTTCCAACTATATAATATACTCTCTGAAAAAAATAGCAAGTCACCATCACAATATGTGTATTTGAAAAAATACTTAAAAATTCTAATATAATTTTGTTTATTTTTTATTATTTCACTCACCTCATACTTTATAATTCATAGCAGACCCTGGGTTTCTTCACATCTTTTGTGACATTCTCAATGCTGCGTCACAAAAGATGTGAAGAAACCCAGGGTCTGCTATGAATTATGAAGTATGAGGTGAGTGAAATAATAAAAAATAAACAATATTAAAAAAACCTCATAGTGTTATTTCCTATCTACATAACTTAATTCTAATATAAAGTTATAAAGATTGTTTGAAATATTGAAAAATGTTACTAAATGCAAAAGAAGAGTTATAGTTCACAAAATCAAGGGTAATTGTTTCTAGACTTGAGCCCATTTCCTGTTATCCTAAAGGTTTTGTAAAATATGCTTCATAGAACGTTGTTTACAGTGCTTGAATAACAGAAAATCTGAGGATTCTAGCCCACCATACCACCACCTTAAGTTTAAATTAAGAAACCGAAAAACTCACTATTTATTGCTGCATATTTGAATAATTATCTGACATATATATATATATATATGTTGATTTTTTCCCCAAAAGAATCATCAAAATGCCTTGAAATGAGGTAAGAAATTGAGCTCACGAAAACAGCAGTTTAGCTTTCCCAATACATTTTTTCTGTCCGACAGAATAACTGTGGATATGTGCATGAGCTTATAGAGTTGTCGCGAGGCGGAACCACATATCTTTGAAGTCCTACAGGAAATTTATGTATCTGTCGCTAGATGGCAGCACATGACTGTGAAATCGGTATGACCAACCTTCGAAATAAATTCCCAAACATTCAATATAAATAGTTGTACACTAACTTCTCCACCAGCATACTGCAGGTCTCGCATCCACATGTTTCAATTACAGAGATGACAATGATCCAGCCAATATAGGGGTGACACGTAGTCAGATTGTTGGATCCCCTCCCGTTATGAACCCGGAGCTGCTATTTATTGCAGTTACCCAAGTTCCTCACAATTCTGGGTGGACAGCAGTTCTATACTGACCGTAATACCATGAGGAAATATCTTCGCTACACCAAGGCATCATGGCTTTCTCATAACCTTACATTGAGAAAAATTGATTGTATTTTAATGATGTAATTGGCATTTTCAGATAAACTGATTACACTGAAATACAAGTTAGCTATTGAACACCAAGATCTGTAAAACATGGATCCAGGACTGCAAGTAAGTTACATTATCATATTATTCTTAAATATGTCAATACACAGACCAGTTCTCCATAAACCCTTTGTTAATACAACTTACTTACTCACTGGCACAATCGAACCTGTAGGTTCATGGCCACGCGGATTGTTAATACAACTAAAGAAAAAAATGTTTGCCAGTGTTGAGATCTGAACTCATGAGATTTACTTTTGCGATTAAACAAAGATAAGTTTGTTTTTGCCCTGCAAGTTACCTGAATAGTGCCACCACATAAAGTTGCAGGTCATAGATTCAAATCCTAGTTGATGCAGAAATTTGTCTCTGTAGGTGTGTTTTATTTAATTTCATATAATACAGGTTCTCATAACACAGGCCATAGAATTTTTTTTTTTTGCAGCACGTGGTTTATAAAGTCTCAAAACCTAATATTGGTGAGCTAAATTCAAGTACGTTAAGAGTTTTTTTGGTATCACATAAGGTTTTTCATGCCATGTTGAAATAAAATATTTATTACTCTTTACGTTATATGTAATATCCATTATCCTTTAACTTCTTGTATAACCTACAGAGGCTTGATACAATATCAATTGTACAGTTAAAACAGTTTAAAACAAATAAAAAACTAGTAATATACCTTAAGATCTAAATGAATGGATTGACTGGTGTTTGTGCTACTGCTGAGGATTTTCTCTTAAAAATCACCATCGAAAATAGTAGGCAATCTTGAAGGCATCCCATCAACCCTTGTATCTTGTTTTCATCTCTTTTATGTCTTTCTGATGGTGTCTATCACAAGACTCTTCACTTAGTGCTCGGTGAAATATTGAAGATGAGAGTGAAGGAAGTGTAACTTCAAGTTTGTATTACATCTCAGTGCCCTGAAGTTTTCGAGCATGGTTTTACACTTTTCTCACATTGGTCAACTTCAGCATTACATCAGACACTTCTTGATGATGTCCTTGTGTGTTTCCAAAGTTTGTAGTTCCATGTCAGACATGCAGTTTTTAGAAGAAACAAGTTTGCGAATCTGTGACCATGAAAAGTTTTCCTTCACTTTTGCCTCCGAGAGTAACAGAATTTTTTAGCAATATATTGGTAACAAGGGGCATTTTTGTCCAAAATTGCAACAAACTGCTTCATTTATCCTAGTTTTGTGTGCAAAGGAGGTAGCAATATCTTTTCAGAATAAACTAATGTGTGATTTATTACATTTTTTGTTCCTGGCACCAGTTGTTTTCTTCTCAGTCAATTTGTAACTTTCCAGTGCCTTTCACTGGCTCCAGGGTCTCAATCACATGAAAAACACAGAAATTTCATGTATCCTCTTTGTTGTCCCAAGAAAACACTGCACACTTTAAGATCACAGCACATGTACCACTTGTTACATTATATTTTATTTCTTCTAGAATAGTACACTTGTTTGTATGTGTATACTGAATGAACTACTGGCTAATTTATTCCCATTATCCAGAAGAACACCCTTTAGACTTGTTTTGCTAGAGACAATAAATATTTGCCAATCTGCCGGTTTGTAAACTGTTCCTGAGCAACCATTCAAGCCAACGGTACAAAACTTCCCTCTCTTTACAAAATACTTCTTAAATTCTTCTTCATGATTTCTATACCAATAAAAAGTTGTACCAGCAGTTAAAAGATTGTCTTCTTTAAATCTCGTGATAAAAATTAACTTTTTTTTTAGTAAGACCCAAATTGCTTACCAAATTGTTTAATTTTGGTTAATTGATAGGATGCGGATAGTTTTCTTATGATTGTTGGGACAAATTGAAATTATTTTCTGTGCTGGAAGAGTATTGCTACTACTCTCTTGTAGTGTTGTTGTGGTATTGGAATTGTAATATCTGGCCCATGTGCTGGCAGCTTATTGCTTCCGCAGTTTTTCTCCGGGAACTGGGTAATGTAACCAGGAGAGGGTCATAGGATGAATCTACCTTCAGTTAAACACAATGACAAACTACTATGAATTAAATCAGTGATTATATTATAAAATTGTATTATATTTTAGGTGTTTACATATTTTAATACTTCACATATATACTGCATACAAGTAGTGGACTGCATGCTCTCATTTTTTATGTTAAAAATAGAATTGTGCAAAAAATGTACGTGATACACAAAAACTAGCAACAGATCCATTATCAGAGGATTTGACTCATTTGCATTAATATATCTCATGCTGCAAAATCTTCGAGGTCTGTGTATTTGATGTCGATAAATTTCAAGGATTTTAAACAAATCCAGAAGAAAATTTTGAGGTAAGGCACTTGTAGTCTGCTGTGCTTAATAAGGGTGAACATTGTTACTGATACGTAAAGATGTGAATGTTTGGTAATAATGTTCCAAAAATCAATATAATTGTCAAACATTACCAATCACATAAAGTGGGGCAGGAGATTGGCCGATGTTTATTCACAAAATGAAAATATTTTCATGAATAACTTCATGACTTGAAATCAGTACATGGAAACCTATTTTTATGTGAAATACTCACGAAAACAATGATAAAAAGCCATTTTAAATTTAATTTACCGAACTGGAAAACTACCATTTTGATGACTATATTTTGTCACTTTGGACATTTTATTTTTCATCTCTTCTCTACGTTTGCCATTGAGATGGAGGCTAAACAACATTGAGACTCTCACAATCCATTACAGTTACTTAGAAAACTGTAGATTCAACAATAATATTAGATCTTTCTGATTATTCCTATATGTTACCACCTCTTACATCACTGGCAATGCTAAAGCTCATTGGAACCAAAAAAAAAAATCCGGCCATTATCAGCATCATCATCATTATCCTTCACCGGTGTGGAAAGCAATGGGAAGCTACCACACCTATAATCCCCTAGTAAAACTGCAAAGCATGCCTTCGGGCAGAATTACTATGGATGGATAATTATTTTTAGCTTCTGATGTTGTATTATCCACTAAATAGTCACTCGAAATCCAACGTGAGGTTGAGTTTTTTATTAGACAAAATCATTCATGATTTTTTTTCAAGAAAACACATCTATATATGGATATATATATATATATATATATATATAAACACACACGTGCACACACACACACACACACATACATACATATACACACATACACACACATACACATACACACATACACGCGTGCACACACAGGTTGTCTAAATCATTTTTGAAGGGAAAAAAAGCCATGGGTAAGGGATTGTACGAGATAGGATAGCACAAGTGGTTATTTTCTTTTGAAAAAATTATTTCTCTACATTGTGTGAAAGTATAGCATGTGAATTCTGAGAAGCTTATATTTGACCTGATGATATATTGTATTTTTCATGTTACAGGATCTCAAAGTTGAAATAAAATCAGAAGAAGAAGAAGAACAGACCAACTATCCTGATATTGAACATGAAACATTTCCAGCTCCCGGCGAAATGAAACTTGAGGTAATGGTTTTGTTGGTATTTCAGAATTGGAGAGTGAAACTAATGGATCCTTGTACTAGTGACAGCTACAACTGTGCTGCTGCTCATGCATGGAGTAACTCCACACAATTTGTTATTCAAACATGATATAATTTCAGTCGGAATTGTAAAAAAAATCCAGCATATAGTAAATGTTGTAAAATAAGTAAAATTCTTTATCAACATAATTTGGGGTTTGATTTTGCTACTTTGTGGAATGTATCTTTCTTTTTTTAATTAAATTGTATGCATCCAAATTCATTGTGAGAAGTAAACATGGTCACCATTAGAGAGATTTTAAAATTTTGCCTTTTGTTTATATGCCAGATATTTATTTAATTTTTTCTTGAGTATATATTTATCATTGTGATTCATTGACATAAATTATGGTTTGTTGCAAAAAGAAATTAAAATTGCAGCTGCTGGAGTGATTTAAAATTTTTTTCTTCAGGTTAGCCTTCAATCTAATGATCTGATGTTCAAACTGAACCTTACATTTGTAAGTTTGGTAATTCCATTACAGTCGTTGTTTGGGGTACTAGGAGGTTAAGGCTGCAACCTTTGTAGGCAATTGGCTCAAAATGTCTTCTGGGTTGTCAGCCTCGCATGATGGCCGCCGCCTTTACCTTCAAATCTTTATAGGATGAAGAAGGCTTACAATTCATCAGTGTTAATAAGCTGTTAGTTTATGCTGATGATGTAGTGTTATTACTGTTATGAGTATTTGTGGCAGAAATTTAATATCAATGAAACTAATTACATGGTCTCATATAGAAGTAGATTATATAATGTGAATGATTCAGTTAATGACAGATGAGGGAAATTTTGAAGAAGAGGCTGAATTCAAATCCTTAGGAACAATAATTACAAACAGGGGTCAGGTGCACTAACAAATTAAACATAAGCTCAATTCTGGGAATGCATGCTATTTGTATTAGAGGGACTCTTGTCATGTCAACGTCTCTCAAAGAACATTAAACTGACGATATGTAAACTGTTATGTTATATGCATATGGATAATTGAATCTTACTTTAAAAGAGGTGAAAGATTGTGAACATAAAGTCATAGGATATTTTTTGGACCAAAGAGAAATGAAGAGACAGATGAATTGAAAGACTACTAACAGAGATTTCAATTTTAAAATGTGTAGCTTATAAAACAGTCGTCCTCAACTGTAATAACTTCTGTTATAAACGTCGTCACACTATTAAAATTGTAGGCCTTTCAAAGACATGCTTCATCCTCAGGAATACTTATGGTGATGAAAAGATTTCTATATTTATTACAGAGGGCTTTGGTTGTTGGGTGTGTTTTCATTTAGAATATTTCTATTTTCTCCTTCCTTGATAATTTCAATCTGTTCCGGAATATTGATTTTTTGCCTATTGTTCTCTTTGCAGATTATTGATATTGTTTTCTATCTATGTTGTTGAATCTATGGCCGATTTCCGAAGTAAGTTCAGCAAAACTGGATTGTCCTTCTCTTTTAATAAAGTCAGAGAAATGTTAATTAAATCTTATTTTAAAACTTCTTGAAGCAGAAAATAAAAATATGCTAAATGAGAACACGCCCAACAACTATAGCCCTCTGTATGAAATATACAAATAATTTCATTACCATGATTATTCCTGAGAATGAAGCATGTTTTTGAAAGGCCTAGAATTTTATTAGTGTGACGATGTTTATGACAGAAGTTATTATAGTTGAGGACGACTGTTTTATAAGGTACAAATGTTATAATTCAAATAACCTTAACCTCAGCAGTGTTCAAACATGATATTAAAAGTATAGATGCTAACAGTGAGTTACACAATGTTTATGGGAAAACAGATGTAATAAGAACAGTTAAGTCTTGTAGACTGCGATGGACTGATCACATAGCATGGGTGGGAAATAGAAGAAGGACATATCAATTCTCTCGAAGGAAAACGAGGATGAAATCTCCCAGTAGGTGGGCCCAGAATAGGGTGTTATTGGAGGGAGGAAAATTATATGGGTATGATTGTAAAACATTAGCTCAGGATAAGGATGTTTGGAATATTTGTTCCCCACGGCCATGAACCTATGACAGTGCCAGTGCCAGTGGCTTAGTCAGTAGTAATAATAATAGACATGATAAAATATTAATACAAATTGGTGTATTAAGTACCATATGTGCAATTGTCTCGAATATATCAGAATATATTTTGTTCATTTTCCTCGTTCTGATGCATGGGTCTTGTCTTGCTGAATATTCTGTCAGTTCACATTTCATTACTTGACATGTAAAATAAACAAGGGCAGAAGGTAATGCATGATCTGGGTACCTCTCTCGAACTGCAGTAGCATTTTACCATGTTTCACCATAGAGTAGAATAATGTCGGTGTACTCCTTATTTATAAACATAGCAGGAACACTTCAAAATATGAAGACCCACTGTTGTTATTACCCACTTCCACAAACAAAATAGGAACAACATATGTGGAACAGGTTCATAACCCTTGTTCGTACCCTTTCCAGCACTATGACAATCTATTCGAGTTCCACTGCAAATTTAAAGGAGAAATTGTTCAGGCCTCCAAACTTTCTCTGCTGACAGTGGAATATCTAAGATAACAAGAATGGTGCAGATGTACAATTTGTTATGTATATAGTTTGATATACTGAAACTTTGTCTGTCTGTTTGCAGGTCACATCTGATGCTGTGAAAAATGAAATTAAAAACATTGATATTGAAGAAGAGATAACTTATAATTTGGTAAGTTCACTTTCTATGGAAAATATAGGCCATCAAAAGTAAAAGTTTTTTTTTTTATTTTTCATTGTAATCATTGGTTTTGGTACCTGTTCATATAACTTAATTAACACTTGGGAATGTGCGATGATCACAGCAATTACCCCAACTGTCTCATGAAAATGTCTATACCAACAGTGGCTTTGCTGCCTTAAGTTTACTTATGCTGAAAAGGTCGAAGCCAATAAGCTAGTACCTTGGTTGAAACAGTCAGTCTTTCGCCCTAAATGTACAACCATCAAGAAATGTAGACATGGGTTCCACTAGTGTACAATTTTCCAGAGGTGAAATAGTCAATCATTGGGTTTTTGGATCAGGAACTATTTCAGGGAATCCATGGAAGTTGGAAAACATAGGTCAGGATAGGGATGTATTGAGAGCTTATGCCTGCATGGCCTTGAACCTAAGGGTTCTTATGCACTATGTCTATCGGTTCGATAGTGCTAGTAGTTTTTAGTATGATGAGAATGTGCCATAGTTTATAAAAATTTCTCTTCCAAATTGTTCAGTTTATATAAAGTATAATTTATTATTGTAAATATGTTTCTATAAATCTACCATAACAGCACAGTATACTGATGCATGCACATACTGTAAGAAACACATCCACTTACAATGTGAACCAGACAAAAGCTGACGTCCAGTAAATTGTATACTTTGGTGTTGTATAAGATCAGTATCACTTAATTTTGTTTTATGTTGTTTTTTGTGTTCGATAAAAGTATAACTAGCATAAATCAAGTATTATGAATTTAAAAATATTATTTTGAAAAATTGTATTGTTGAGAAATGAGCAATTGGTATATTATTCTTTCAACTTGTTCGTTGCAAATATTTGATTGAATAACACGTGTCTCTTGTACTTCATTTCCAATTCATAATGTCGAGAAAGAGGAAAGAAAAATAATTAGTAGCGAAGAGAAAAAAAATTAGTGTTGCCACATAAAGTAAAAATAAAAATGCTTGAACATTTATACGAATTGATGAGTCGTTTGCGTCTATATCACGCTATTTCAATGTTAATAAATCAAGAAATTTGAAGACAAAATAAGGAATTATATCACAGAATTCACAGCTGAATATCGATCATAATTGCAAGACCTTTTAAAAGCAGCAAACTAGCTATCTAACTCACTGGCACTATCGAACCCGTAGGTTCAAAGCCGTGCGGACATAAGCTCTCCATGTATCCCCGTCCTGAGTCAGTGTTTTCCAAACATCCCCTGTATAATCTACTTCCCTCAAATCATAGTTAATGTTATTCTGCCATCTCATTCTTGGTCTACCAACTGGGCATTTTCCTTCTGGATTTCCACAAGAAGCTTCCATGCACGTCGTTCATTCCCCATTCGTGCAGCATGTCCTTCTCATCACAGTCTACGAGATTTAACTGTTCTCATTATATCTGGCATCCTATAAAGACCATGCAATTCACTGTTAATCAGTCTTCTCCATTCACCTGTCTGTTCATCTCTCTTTGGTCCAAAAATTTTCCTAAGAACTTTATTCTCAAATACTCCTAATCTCCTTTCCTCCCTTAAAGTTGTTGTTTCTAATGGTGAGATTTGACGCTTAAGTCCTTTTCTTTCTGGCTTCCCAGTACAAGTGAACAAGATCCTTAGAGTGTTGTGCAGTTGGATTTAAAGCTGGACAGACTAGAAGGTGGTGTTTGTCCATGATCATGTCTGGGTCTTTGCATATGACACATCTGTCGGATTGGAAAAAGTTTATTCTGTGGAGATGGTGAGCCAGGCAGTCGTGTCGTGACATCGATCTGAATTTTGCTACTGCTTCCTTGCGTCTTTTATATTTTATTTCTGTGTATAGCTCATCAATTTTTTCCATTGATTTCCCTCAGGCTGTTGCAATGTTTTCTCCCTTAAAGTAAGAGTCCATGTTTTGCATCCATATAATATAACTGGTAGAATAGCAGTTTTATATATTTTCAGTTTAACGTTTTTTGAAAGGAGTTGGGAAGTTAAGAGTCTGTAATACATAATAACACGCATTTCCAGAATTGAGCCTTTGTTTAATTTCCTTGTGCATCTCATTCATGTTTGTGATTATTGTTCCTAGGTATTTGAATATAGCCACTTCCTCAAAATTTCCCTCATTTGTCATTATCTATCCATTTCCATTGTATAATATATTTCTGTGTGTGATCATATATTTAGTTTTATTG
Source organism: Diploptera punctata (assembly GCA_030220185.1). Taxonomy (NCBI): domain Eukaryota; kingdom Metazoa; phylum Arthropoda; class Insecta; order Blattodea; family Blaberidae; genus Diploptera; species Diploptera punctata. The sequence continues at coordinate 90,595 of JASPKZ010008051.1, read as the reverse complement.
ATATTTACTTCCAGTCCCAATTTCTTAGTGTTACTCTGTAGTGTGTGCGTGTTGGCTTTTACTATGTCCTTGCTATCGGCCAATTGTACAACATCATCAGCATAAACTAACAGCATATTAATACAATTAAGTTGTAGACCTTCATCCTCTAAAGATTTGATGGCATGCTCTTGTACAAAATTAAATAGTAGAGGAGATAGTGCATCTCCTTGCTTGAGCCCATTGTGTATTTCAAAAGTTTCCAAAAACTGTTTGCCTACACGCACCCACTCTTTGTGCCATTTAGACACATTTGTATAAGTTAACTAACTTTTTAGGAATTCCAAACTCCAGCAGGATACTATGTAACTTCTACCTCTTAATTGAATAATATGCCTTTTTGAAGTCTACGTATAGTTGATCATCATCATAGTACATTCACAAATTTAGGCCATTTGTTGACCTGTTTCGGCCTCAAGAGAAACACCACCCAAAAGTCTTATGTCCTGGTCTTCTTCTTCCTGCAGGTTGATATCTTAACATTTGTTTGGGTATTCTGTGATCTTCCATTCAATGAACATGTTGTATCCATTACGTATAGTTGATGTACACTACAATTATATTCCCATTTCTTTTCAAAAATCTGTCTTAAGCTAAAAATCTGATCTGCTGTAGACATGTTTCTTCTAAATCCACATTAATGATCTAGAATCTCATCAATATAAGGAATAAGTCTGCTTACTAATATATTTGTTAGAATTTTGTACGAAGTTGAAAGTAATGAGATGCCCCTGTAGTTGTTTCAATCAGTTTTATCTCCTTTCTTATAAATATTTAATTTTAGGAAGTTATATTTTGAGGTTATTTTAATTATATTATTTTTGGTCAAATCAACATTAATATTGAGGTAAGATGTCCAGACCAAAAATAATATAATCCTTTCTTATAAATTGGTATGATTTTTTTATACGTTCTTTTTCTCCCCAATTCATTCTGACAGAGCTTCTTTAGCCCACATCATATTTAGGCAACTGGCGTATCTTGTCCATCAATTTTTCTCCCCTGATTTTATCAGTTTCTGCTGGGCTCTCATCTGATCCTGTTGCTTTATATAGCTTCAATTTTTCTAACGCGGTTTGCAAACCTGCTAATGCACTTGGTTCTGTGACTAGCAGTTCTGCTGTCTGTAACTTATCCTCCTCAAATGTCCTGTTTTCTGTGTGTACATGTAATACCTGATTAAAATAACTTTTCCATCTATTTAATATACTCCGGTAATCTGCAAATCATCTTCCATTTTCATTCTGAATTATGTTTGTTCTAGCCTGAAACCCTTTCTTCTCAATTCTAATTCCCTGATAAAATTCTCTAATGTTCCTATTTTTTGCATTCATTTCAAGATCATTAATCTTTTCTCTCAGATATTCCCTCTTTTTACTCTTTAGTAACTTCATGGTTTCCCATCTAACACTGCCTAATTGCTCCAATTTTGACTCATTTGGCTCGTGTAACCATTTCATTTTTGCTAGCTTTCTTTTCTTTACAATGTCGGCACATTCCTCATCAAACCATTTCTTGTTTTGCCTCTTTTTAAAATAACCAATGCTTTCTGATGCTGAAAATTTAATAGTATCTCTTATAGCCTCCCATTCTGTATTTATATCAGTTTCTTCTTTGTTTGCCACATTGTCATCTGAAGATTTCAGTACTTCAAATGTATTAGCAATTTAATTTGACATTCTTGCCGCATTTCATCATTTTTCAAATTTTTTAAATCAAATTTTTGAGAACCATCTTTAGCGTTTGTTCCTCTCATAAGCGATAACCGTTGTCTGATTTTCACCCTTAGCAGATGATGATCCGAATTGTAGTCTGTCCCTCTCACTGATCTAACATCGATGATGCTATTGTGCCAGCGTTTGTCCATTAATATGTGATCTATCTGGTTTCGGGCGGCAAAACAGGAAAAAATTACTAAGTTCTTTTTACAGCCCTTCCTTAAACCTGACAGTAATAATTAATAGAAATTGTTCAAAATCTCTAATTAATTTATTTTATTTTGATAATTTTTATTTTATTCTGTAACCATGGAACGTATCCTTTATATAAAAAAAAGTCAAGTAATCCGACAACAGGCCTCAGGAGGCCCTTGGGGTAGTAGGAGGTTAAGGCTCCCACTTTTTCTAGACAATCGGCACTTTATGTCAGCCCTGCGTGCCGGCCGCCTTTACCCCAGAACAAGCGTCTGGTACTCATTTCAGTTAGAGGCTGAGTCGACCCCAGGGCCATAGTGCCGCCAGAGGGTTTGGGTCAGTTTAAAAATCCTGACCCCAACGGGACTTGAACCCTTGACCCTCCGGCTTGTAGCTCAGTGCCTTAACCACTGCGCTACAGCGTGCCCCATCCTTTATATACCCATACAAATTACCAATCCGTATTTGCGGTTTCTGTAATCACACCATATTTGTGGAACATATCCCCCACGAATAATGAGCTTTTACTGTATAGATTCGGCCTCATTGCACACCTGTTAGGCAGATACCTGTCTTGCAAATAACAATTGCGCTGTAAAATCTTAAATTAGTTAAGTCTGAGACTGATCTTTCATAGGTAGCATTCTGAATTTATGCAATAAAGATGGCTGAAACATATGTATCATTCTCATTAAGCGAAAAAGTGAAAGAGATTGAAGATAAATATCCAAACATTTCCGGACCAATGATGCTCCAAAGTCAAGTTCTAGTTCTTGTTAAATCCCTAAGGAAATAACGATTTCAAGGAATCTTCAGGTTGGCTGGACAGTTTTAAAAGATGACACAATGTAGTGTGAAATGAAATTTGCGGGAAATCAAAGAATGTGGACGAAAGTGTAGAAAAAGAGCGAAAACCAAAACTTCATACTGGTACTTGAATTTCAGGATACACGAAGAAAAATTTTTAAGACTGACGAAATGGGAATGTTTTTTTTTCGCATTACTGTCAAAGTCGGTCATACATCCTGTACTTCACTTTTAAACGGTACATAAAAAGACATATAAAGCTCTATAATCTAAGATTATTAATAGGTTTTAGTTTTTTTTATAATGCGGATTATGTCCAATGTGGAAAAAAAAAATTGGTCCCATGTGATTCCTCTTTGAGCAAGTTTTACTGTATTATTATTATTATTATTATTATTATTATTATTATTATTATTATTTTTTTTTTTTTTTTTCTTTCTTACCCTTGTCAACTTTATATTGTGTAGTCTGTATCCATTATGTATCATTAACCATAATTTTTTTTTGTATGTATAATTTAACTTGGTGAAGTAGAAGAGAAGACCTTATGGTCTTAACTCCATTGGATAAAATAAATAAAATTAGCTTCCCTTTTGACTTGAGGTAAGCCAGTACCATTACATTTGAATAATGTAAGATTTATTAAATCTTCATATGAGAACTATGGACCACACCACCAGAAATCAACAGAATGTAACTCATTGGGAAAAACACAGTTAGAAATCAGCAGGATTGCCATTAGTAGGAAAATGTCTCTGAACATTTTATATTAGTAGTTTCTTGAATTTCAGAAACTCTATTTGCAACAAAACTTGAAGTTTATAACTAACTAACTAACTGAAACTAGGTTTATGTCTGCGCAGACATAAGCTCTCCATACATCCCTATCCTGACCCAGTCATTCCCTGTATAATCTGCTTCCCTCAAATCATGTTTGATGTTATTCTTACACCTCATTCTTGGTCTATCAACTGGGCGTTTTCCCTCTGGTTTTCCTACATGACGGTTACATGCCCCTCTTTCAATACCCGTTTATGCCACATGTCCTGTTCATCTCATCTACAAGATATAAATGCTCTTTAATTAAATAAAAATAAAACGTAGTTTTATTTGATTTTCATATTTATTATGTAATTCAGTGACAGCTGTTTCGGTACACTGTACCTTCTTCAGACATGTTAATAAATTACATAATAAATATGAAAATCAAATAAAACTACGTTTTATTTTTATTTAATTAATAAATATGGATTTTGATCAAGTAAACACCAACTCAATTGATTATATAAATGTTCTTATTAGATTTCCTAGAAACATCATATAGCTCACTGTTAAGCAGTCTCCTCCATTCTCCTGTCTGTTCATCTCTCTTTATTCTCTTCCCTTAATGTAAGAGTCCATATAATATAACTGGAGAATAATAGTTTTATAAATTTTCCTGTAATGTATAATGCATAACGACATGCATTTCTAGAATTGAGTCTGTTTAATTTCTTTGTGCATCTCATTGCTATTTGTAATTATTGTTCCTAGGTATTTGGATTCAACCATTTCTTCAAAATTTCCGTCATTCATCACTAAGTGACCGTTTATATTATATAATGTATTTTTTTGTGTGAACATATATTTAGTTTTTTATATTTACTTTGTCCCGCGCCATAGCCAAGCAGTTAAGGTAGGAAGCCTTGGCGCAGAGCTACGGGACTTGCACTTGTTCGAGTCTCCATGGGGGAAGAAATTTTCTCATGGTATTTCGGCCAGTATGGGACCGGTGCCCACCCAGCATCGTGAGGCAATTGGGTAGCTACAATAAGTAGCGGCTCTAGGTTGAGGAACCAGCTATAACGGCTGGGGGACTCGACATGCTAACCACATGTCACCCCTACACTGGCTGTTGATCATCTACCTCTGTGATTGACACATGTGGATGTGAAGGGCCAGCAGCCGGCTGGTAAATGGCAACCGCTGAAAAGTGGAAAGACCCTCAATCGGATCGGATATTTACTTTCTGTTTCAATACCACAGTGTTACTCTATAGAGTGTTCATGTTGGCCCTTATATCTCCTCGCTGTTCATCAATAATGCTACATCATCAGCGTAAACTAATAGCTTATTACCATTAAGTGTAGGCCTTCTTCATCCTCTAAAGATTTGATGGCATGCTCTAGTACAAATTGAATAGTAGAGGAGATAGTGGATCTCCTTTCTTTAACCCATTGTGAATTTCAAAAGTTGACGAAAACTGATTTTCCACACACACCATACTCTTTGTGCCATTTAGACACATTCAAATAAGTCTAACTTTTTAGGAATTCCAAACTCCAGCAGGATTGTTTATACCATCCTCTCCTAATTGAATCGTGTGTGGCTTTGAAGTCTGTGTACAATTAATGTACAGTACCATTATATTTCTATTTCTTTTATAAAATCTGTCTCATATTAAAATTCTTATCTATTGTAGACCTATTTCTTCTAAATCCACTTTGATGATCTATTATGTCATCAATATAGGGAGTAAATCTGCTTAGTAGAGAGCTATGCCAGTGGTAGCATTGCTATTGAAACGGTTATCCGTATCAGACGGGTCAAATACGATAAGCCAGACTAAAAGATTGTAGCTTGGTCGATAGAATAATGATTTTTCACCGTAAAAATACAACCATCAAGAAATGGATGGGTTCCACTGGGATAAAATTTTCCAGAGGTGAAATAGTCCCCCCCATTCAGTTTCAGGGAAAAGACTACTTCAGGGAATCCATGCCAAAGACTCAAACATAGGGTCATATACCTACGAACATGGAATGTTAGAACATCATATAGTAGTGGGGCACTAGGGATGTTAACATTAAGTTTATAACAGGTTTTATTAGCCAATGAAGGACTATCATTGAATCACTCCATAAATAAATAGAATGAATATTTTTCAATTGAAGTGATTTAAGAACTTCACTTAATATCCAAGCAAGGAAGCCTGCTGCGCAAAGTTCTAGACGAGGCAGAATCTGTTGCATTATGGGAGCTATTCTAGACTTGGATGCAATTAATGAAACATGGATTTGTCCATTAACACAAGTACACTTAAGATATATGCAACCACCATAAGCAGACATTTTTGGGCCAAAAACAGATGAACAGACGGGTGAAGGGAAAAAACTACATAATAGTGAGCTACATGGTGTGTATACGAAGCCAGATGAAATAAGAACAGTTACGTCTCATAGACTGTGATGGGCAGGACATGTGGCACATATGGGGATGAAAGACATGCTTATTGTAGGAAAACCAGAGGGAAAACGCCCAATTGGTATACCAAGAATGAGTTGGGAGAATAACATTATCCATCATTTCAGCAAAGTAGATTATACTAGGGATGATTCGAAGGCATTAGCTCTGGATACGGATGTATGGAGAGCTTATGTCCGCGCGGGCGTGAATATACGTGTTTGATAGAGCCAGTGAGTTATTTACCATAAGCAGAAATGCTAGAAACACAAAAACCAGAATTTCGGTTCTGTTTGTGAAAAGGAGAAAGAAACAACTTTCTATGAATCTCTCAATCTTTCAATGGAAAATAACCATTGGATACATTTAACCATTTTTTTCAATAGATAAAGGCAAAATATCACCCTGCGATGATTTAAGTAACCGTAATCTTTGCTATAGAATCTTGTGCTTAATGTTGCTTAGAGCTGAATTTCGTGAAGGATAAAACATACTTGAAATAACAGACAGTTAAGTTTTACTTAGTGAACTTAGTTATTTGTAACATAAATTGTGGAAAGTGAAATGTATCTTGGGAAGACACGCTTAACACTTGAATTATATTTTCACCAAGAGGGTTTTTCATTATAATGTTCTATTTGCAATATTTTGAATTACTTCATGAGAATTGGAGCACCATTTCCTGTTAGGAAAACAACCAATAGATAGCAATTGAGTTAATTGCTCATAAAGAAATTTGGAAAAACTATAGTTTGATTTCCACTGTAAATTTTGTAAGTCCTACAGAATAACAGTCGCATGTGCATATGTTAAAAGAGTTGACTCTAGGTGGAACCACATTTCTATGAAGTCCTATAGAAAAAGTTTATGGTGTTATCGCTAGATGGAACCTCGTAGCTATAAAATTGATATGATCAACCTGTGCAATAAATTCGTTACGGTCTCCCGCCATCTCCGAAAAGGTCGACCCACAGATCTTCTGCCTCGAGGAATGTAGTGAAGAATTTGTTTTGGTATTCTGTGATGATCCATGCGCTGAATATGGGCTAGCCAATTGTTTCTATATTCTTGGAGGTATTCAGATATAGGTACGATGTTTAACTCTCTGGCTATTGTTGAATTTCTTTGGTGGTCTAGAAGGCTATAACCTGCAGTTTGTCGCAGAAATTTCATCTCCGTGGCTGTAGTATGACGATTATCCTGAGTTCTGATGGTCCAAGCTTCACTGCCATAATAGATTATGGGTCTAGCGAGAATTTTATAGATTTTCATTCTTGTGTGTCTCTGCACTTTTGATGGTTTAAAAACTTGGTTGATAATTCTTAAAGCTTTATTATAGTTTTGTATTTTAAAGGATATATCATATTCCTCATTATAAGTTAGATTACATCCTAAGTATTTAAAGGAATTAACTTGCTCTAATATTGAATTCTGAATACAAATTTTACTTCTTACTGGGAATTTCCCTTGAAAGGCCATTACTTTAGATTTTGTTGTTGATATTTCCATGTTAAATCGTTGGGCTATTATATAAAGATGAGTGGAATATTGTAATTCATCTTCATTATTGCCGAAAAGAGCCTGATCATCTGCATATAAGAGTGTGTCTGAAATTGTGTGTCTTGAGAGAGGAATATTACCATGAACTGTCAATCTCCAGTGTCTGATGATAGCATTAATGTATACATTAAATAGAAGTGGTGATAGAGGGCATCCTTGTCTGACTCCGCAATTTATATGTTTCCAATCTGACAATTCTGTTCCTATTTGTACTGCTATGATGTTATTTTTATACAGATTAAAAATTGTTTGGATCAGTTGATTTGGTGTTCCATTATCAGTTAAGTTGGTTGTCAACGTGTATATCCTTCCGGTTTTGAATCTTTGGAGACTTTGGACAGGCATGAAGGAGGATTAGCATTTACTCTAATCCTGATGTAACAGTTATACCGCTGTGACTCGGTCTCCAGAGCCTCGTTTGTTATAAACAGGTTGCACCACGTGAAGGTGAGATTGGGATTTAAGTAGGAGAGGTTATTGAATGCACTTCACTACTCTTTTGTAACTCCTTCCTAATCTAAGAAAATATATTATGTGCATATTATTTTCTGAAGTGTACACTATCCTAACAAAATGAAGGTAATTTATTTAAATAGGATGTGGAATTAATTGTGATTGTTGGTAAAACCGATTCTGCCGACATGTTGAAGTTACACTAAACATTCACATTTCTGTGTTTTTGTGAGTTTGTGTTCTTGTGTGTTTGTGTTATTGTGTGTTTGTGTCTTTTTTGTTTTTGAGTGCTTTTGTGTGTTTGTGAGTTTCTGTATGCATTTGTGTGTTTTTGTATGTTTTTGTGTGTTTATGTATTTTTGTGTGTTGTGTGTGTGTTTGTTTTTTTTTTGGTTGTTTGTATGTGTTTGTGCATTTTTCTATTTGTGTTTTTTAGTGTGTTTGAGTTCGTTTGTGTTTTTGTGTGTTTGCATGTTTTTTGTGTGTTTGCATGCCTTTTTGTGTTTGTGCATTTTGTCTGTTTGTGTTATTTTGTATGTTTTTGTGTTTTGTGTATTTTGTGTGTTTGTGTTTTTTGTGTGTTCTTGTGTGTGTTTTCTGTGTGTTTATCTTTTTTTGTGCATTTGTGTGTGTTTGTATTTTCTTTGTGTTTGTGTATTGTATGTTTTTGTGTGTGTTTGTGTTTTTGTGCATTTTTATATTTGTGTGTTATTTGTGTTTGTGTGGTTTTGTGTGCTTTTGTGTTTTTTGTTTGTGTTTTTGTATGCTTTTGTTTTTTTTGTTTGTATTTTTATATGCTTTGTGTGATTTTGTATTTGTGTGATTTTGTATTTGTGTGTGCGTGTTCTGTGTGTGTTTGTGTGTATGTGCAAGCATGTGTGTGCTCGTCCTTAGTACCTCCCTGCTATCGCGTAATAATACATCATCAGCATAAACTTATTAACACCATTGAGTTTTAGGCCTTATTCATCCTATAAAGAATTAAAGGCATGCTCTAGTACAAATTGAATAGTAGAGGAGATAGTGCATCTCCTTGCTTTAACCCATTGTGAATATCAAAAGTATCCATTTCCCACATGCAGCACTCTATTCTTTTTGCCATTTGCACACATTTGAATAAGTCTAACTTTTTAGGAATTCCAAACTCCATGAGGATACTATGTAATAACTTCTCCCTCTAATTGAATCATATGCATTTCTGAAGTATACATATAGTTGACACAGAGTGTCATTATATTCCTATTTCTTTTCTAAAATCTGTCTCACCTTAAAAATGTGATCTGTTGTGGACCTGTTTCTTTTAAATCCACTATGATGATCTCCTATATGTCATCAATATTGGGTGCGAGTCTGCTTACCAGAGAGCTATGCCGGCAGTAGCATTGCTGCCAAAATGGTTATCCATGTCAGAGAGGTCAAAGGGAGATCAGCCAGATTAAAAAAGATACCTTTTTTTGAAAGAGTGACAATTTTTCACCTTAAAGCTCTTTTATACAGGGTACTACAAAGTTCCCCTTACAAACTTCTAGGACTTGTAGAGGGGACTAAATTGATAATATTTAGAATTGAAAACCATGTGTAGAAACTTACCGTTTCTGTGCTACAGCCATTTGAAAACATATTTTTAGCGCAAACAATTTTACAAGTAATTTATTATGAGGCGTGACACAGTACATCTCTTGTTCAACTCATTAATAACCAAGGAAATAAAATGGAAACTGAATCATGACTTGCATTAATAATCCCGGATACACCTTACACCATCAATTTTTTATGTTTTCAAAATTTCGAAAAATTTTGACATTTTTGGAGAAAAAAAAACCAAGTCTTGGAATACTCAATAGGGAATTTTTTTATTTAGACGAATCGCGAAGCTATTACTTGTTGAGACACTTGACATACGTTCAGGCAATGCTTGATTTCAAATGGCTGTTGCTTGGAAACGGTAAGTTACCGGACATAGTTTCCAATACTAAATATTATCAACTCAGTCCCCTCTACAAGTCCTTGAAGTTTGTAATGGGAATTTTAGAGCACTCTGTATAGAAAAGGGAAATACAAAATAATGTTATGTTTTTTTTATTGTTTGATAACTGGTGCTTACCCTGCTTGTCTGGAATGAGCACCCCTGAGAACAAGGCTAACCCACTACCTCTGTGAACTGCCAACCAGTTTAGTGAACTTTGAATAGGAAATGGAAAATTTTCAGGTGTGTGTAATCCAGACAAGGGGGATATGCACTGCTTACTGCACAGTCAAAATAAAAACACAATCTTTCTTTGTATTTCCCTTTCTTATACGAAAGAGCTTAATGTGGATTGTTAGGAAAATTAAGTACTACCATAATTTAAATAAAATATATCCTTGGAATATTTGTTTACATCCTAAAACAAAGATGTCTTCTGCTGACAGTTGCATTATAACAGATTTTACTGACAAATTATAACATGTGAGGGACATGAATTATACAGCGAACATTAGTTCAGGATAGCATTGTATGGAGTGTGTATGTCTGCATGTTCTTGAACCTCTGGGTTCGACAATGGCTGTGAATTAGTTACTTCCGGATCTTAATGCTCCTCTGACTGGTTTGAAAGTATTTGATGAGGTTGTGTTGTATTCAAGCATTTTCTCATATGCACCTCTTATGGATTGATAATTTGAAGCTATCTGGATGTGCCTCTGTAATTGGTTGATCTGTCCAAGCTCACTTATGCATCACATGCGCAGGGTGTCTCAAATATTTAACCCTTCTCGGGTGACAGTTTTTTGGCCAAGGGCAAAAGGTAAATTTTGAAAATAATTTCATACAAATGTTAATAAATGCTATTTGAATCATGCATTTACTTATAAAAACATCATATACCTTGTTTTTTTTTTGTAGATATCTATCACTGACGTGCTTCAAAATTACATTTTATTATTTTACGTAAATAAAGTTAACTTCGAAAATGACATAAGTCTGACTGGCCAGTTTAACTTTTTTATACACTCTACATTAGTAAGTTTATCACAAAATACTCAAAATAATAGGAATATGAATAAATTAATAATAATAATTATATAAATAGTGCACCTACATAAGAAAGAGTTCTACATAACTGTATTATGTGTATTAATGGTTTCTTTTTTTTTATTGATGTAAAGAAAGATTGGAGAGTTTGTTTTGTTCCTAAAAATTCTCCTTTGTATGATATATTTTGAACACTTTTTTCTTCACATGTAATAGAAGTAAAACAATGATTTCTATGTATGCATCTTTCAGTGTCCCTCACCCATATCCTCCTGTACCACCATTGTGACTCTCACTTGTATATACTGAATTTTGTTTCCAGCAGCTTTGTTGGCTGATAAAAGTAGATGCCATAACTTATGAAATATGAAATCGTACAAATTTGCAGTAGACACCTACAAGAACAAAAAAAAAAAAATGTCATGAACCATTTATGAGTGTGTCTACAAAACTGGTACTGTGCAATGCAATTATGTATCCTATCATGTGCTTGGTGTAGTCCAGGACTAAATTTGGTTTCACTGTTGCTGGTTGATAAGGATACTTTGAAGATACTGGTGTCATTTCATTTTCATCCCCTTTTTGATAAGTACTCAGAAGAGTTACAGTTCTATCCCTCGATGTGAGAGCCAGGATTTCTTGTTTTCTGAAACTAATTACATCCCTGTTTTTTCATCTTTCTTATTTTATTTGGCTGTAGGGAATTTGGCATATTTTTTCTATTGCTCAGGACTATACCTGTTGTGACAATATTCATCTCCCGGCCGAAATCATTTGGCCATCATTATCATCATCACCATCATCCTTCACCGGTGTGGAAAGCAACTGGAAGCTACCACACCTACAATTCCCTAGTAAAGCTGCAAGCATAACATGAAAATGCTATGATTGCAGTGAAGGACCTGCCTTCAGGCACAATTGCTATGGGTGGATAATTCATCTGCTAATTCAGGTGAAGTATATCACCTGTCATTATAAATATGGAAACCTTGAGGTGGGTCTGTAGGAGAGATGAGGTTCAGTCCTTTACAACTTGGGTGGTTTTCAGGAGATCAGAATATGATCTAATTTTTCCCATGTAGGGCTGGAAATTATACAGAACCGCCAGAGAGTGAAAATACTTTCATTCCAAATGTTGGCTGGTGTATTTGGGTTGTTGTCTCCACTTGAAGCTGATTGTGCTTTCATTGAAAGATATGGAAGGTCGTGATGAGTAGAAGAGAGAACGCTTGTGCCGCTTTTTTTTTCATCACATCCTGCATCAATTTGTCTTTAGCTAACATTTTGTTACCTTCATCATGGGCAAAATGTAAATTCCAACACAAGAGGAGAAATTTGTATCTTGGAAACACATCACCAAAAAAAGGGAAATTTGTCTACCCAGCTTCTGGAGAAGTAGTTCTTGATGTCAGGACTGGGATGAAGCCCCATGTTGAATACCATGCCGAAAAATATTTTTATATCGGAAAATTTCAGGGGAGACCATGATGCAATTCTAGCTCTTTTAGTTAAGGGTGTTGATTTTTGCTTGTCTGACCCTGAATGCAGGTTTTCTTCGTTATGTCAAGAATTAAAAGAAAGGTGAAAATATTCCATTGGATCGATATCCTGATCAAAAAGAGATGGTAACAATGGCCACTGCTGAATTTTATTTATTGGTATATTTGAAGTTGGGCAGGATCTAATTAACTGACCTTTGCCCAGCACGGTGCACCCAGGAGTGTGTTACAGTTCTGCCAATGCCAGGAGATAATGTCAGGAATTTATTAAGAATACTTTGTGACATTAGAAAATCACACTATGTTGTGATGCCTGTGTATCAATTTATGGCTCTGGTTTGTGTTTCTCAAGACACCCTGTAATTATTGTTGTAAAGTTTGATATTTAACTTTGTTCACAGGTCGCAACATTTGCTATAAAAGAGGAAACTGATGATATTAAACAAGAGGTACCAACTATAACAAAGGTAAGGATTTTGTTTCTATTTTCTTTTGCAATATTAGACCATCTATTATTTTGATTTGTCGTTATGCTACTAAATTAATCTGAGTGAATTATTTAAAGTGGTTCTGTTGAAAAACCACTCACAGTATTTTCCAGTCTGTAAGATGCACTTGTCCTCTTAATACAATTTTGTGTTTCATGAAACATGATCTTCAAATGTTTTATCTTAACACTGGATGACTACTTTTCATGTATGTGAATAATTTCTGCTGAAATGGTAATGATATTATGTGAGTTTCCTTGCATCCATTTCAAAACGTTGGTCTTTATTCTTGCCCACTTCACACATGCTAGAAATAACATGAGAGTCACATGTCAATTTGATTTTACAATTAACTGCCTACGAAGATATTGGAAGTTAAAAGGGAGTGTAATGATGATGATAGTCTTTACCTTTGTTATGTGAGTTGCATCCATTTTTAAAATTAAGTTTCAAAGTTTCTTATTCACCAGTAAATAAAGTAGCAGTACTTTGGTTTCTTTGTTTTGCAGCATTTCCTCAGTGTGACCTTGTAACATACCACTGTGTATATCTCTCCTTACACTAGAAAACACTGTTGAGGGATATATTTTAGAACTCAGTTTTACCTTCATAACTCTGAAAGTCTCATGTTTTAAGTGCTGTAGTTCACCAGATATGTGGTGTTCATTAAGACAACATGGTAGATGCCAGGAGTTCACTGGTTTGAATCCTGATGGAGGCAGTGTATTTAAACAGCCTAAACCTTCCGACTGCATCATGACCTTGGTGTTGGCTCAGCTTTTAAATGAAATGAGTATCAGATATTCGCTCTGGGGGTAATAGTTACCATTATGTAGAACTAAGAACGCGGGTGACATCTTGTGCTAATTGTATGGAAAGGTGGAAGTCTTAACCTTCTGATGCACTAGTTGGATCACTTTACCTTATATTTTCCAAGATTCAACCTCTTTAAATTAAACAATTAACTATTTCTTAGTGTTTTGAATGTTACACAGTAAGAGATGTTACATCAGTTAGCTTTAAAATAAGTCTGCTTACTGTAGAGATAGGGAGCGGCAGTAGTGCGAACATTTATGCCAGATGCCTCGTCATCTAATTAGTGACGCGCGTGAATGGATTAATGAGATTCCCTCTGTCTCTATTGACAGTTAAGTAATCAATTCAGTATAGGACTTAGTGTCTGTGTTAAAATTTAATTTAACCAATCATATTAAGACACACACATTCAAATTTATATTTTCATATGTTGCATGTGTGAATATATACAGGTTGAAATTATATGCAAAAAGTTCCAGTTAACATGGATCTACAAACAAACCACGTGCTAGATTATTCATTATGAATATGAGGTTATAACTTGCAATATCCAGTGTTGTTAGTTTGGCGCTACAATAAATAGTAAAGAATAACTTAAACTTTTTAACATTTTTTTTCTCGAAAATTGCATAATGCTGCATAGCTGTTTGATACATAACACAGTCGAATTATTCTCAGTGCAGGTCTATAGAAAATAAATAACGACTCAGGTCAAGATTATAAACTACATTTTTTTTAACTTTGAATTCAGTATCTTCATATGTGTCTTATTAACTAAGGTAAAGTGATCCCACAACAGGCCTCAGGAGGCCCTTGGGGTAGTAGGAGGTTAAGGCTCCCACTTTTTCTAGACAATCGGCACTTGATATCAGCCGGGTTGTCAGCCCTGCGTGACGGCCGCCTTTACCCCAGAACAAGCGTCTGGTACTCATTTCCGTTAGAGGCTGAGTCGACCCCAGGGCCATAGTGCCGCCAGAGGGTTTGGGTCAGTTTAAAAATCCTGACCCCAACGGGACTTGAACCCTCGACCCTCCGGCTTGTAGCTCAGTGCCTTAACCACTACGCTACGGCGTAACTACACACTAAAAATACATTATACTGTTCTTCTTTTTCTATAGACATATGCCTATTTATTTACACACACTATGTCAATGATGATTACATGTTATTCCATCTGTTGAGGGGTCTGCCCACTTCTCTCTTTGCTCCAGGATGTAAGTTCTTCACTACTTTAATGAGCCTCTGTCCACGTGAGCATTCCATTCCCTTTTCCTTGTTGTAACAAATGTCTTAACATCTATGATATTGCATTCCTCCCTCACATCCTAGTTTCTAACTCTGTCAAATCTTGTTTTGTTTACTAAGGCTGTTAAAATATTCATTTCTGCTGTTCTTATGAGTTGTTTAGTATCTGCTCTTGTATACGCAGGCCATACACATGTTTTATAAACTTTTACTTTCTATGTTTAAATATTTGTTTTTCCATATAACATCTCGTAAGTATCCTGATATTCTCGATGCTTTGAAAACCTGAGATGTTACTTCATCAATCAATATACTAGAGCTAGAGCTGTGTATCCCAAGATATTAAATTCCATAACCTGTTGTATAATTCTAATTTGCATCTTATAGATATACACATACATTTAGTTATATTTGTAGAGATGTCCATATTTAATTTTTCTGCTGTTGTCATGAATCAATGAAGTAATCGTTGGAGTTCATCCTCTGTTCTGGTGACCAGAACTGCGTCATCAGCATAACACATTGTATTACATTTTTTATTTCCCGTTTGGTAATCTGATAGGCACTTTACCTCTTATATAATTTTATCTATTATCAGATTAAACAATAAACGGCTTCTTGTTTTATTCCTTTTGCACACTTAATGCCTTCCGTAAGTTTCCCATTTATAGAAATCTTTGTTTCAGTAATTGTTTATATCCTTTATCAAATTTATTACTGGCTTGAAATTTCTTTCTCTTCCGAGATTCCTATTATATCTTCTATTTTGATTGTTTCAAAGGCTTCTGTCAGATAAAAACACAAAGAAACAGGTGTTATATATTACTCTTCAATTCTAAAGTATATTTTTTATCAAAGTGAATGAGTTCCATTACATTAAGACGTAAGTAAAGAATAAGACTGTTTGATAAAAACAACATTGTCATATCTGCCGTAGACGTAATTTAACATAGCTGCACAGAGTAATGAGTAAAATTAAAAAAGTATATATATTGTGATTCATTTTGATTATTTGACAACCAAGACAGCTAGGTATTTACACATGTCAGTAAGGACAGCATGAAAATGAGTGTAAAATTATAGGTATTTAAGAATTTTAAGACCGAATAAGTGGGAGTGATAAGAGAAAATTTGGGCAGCACTACAGAACATCAGATTAGTGACAGAAGTTGGAAGGAATCACTTTCATTTCTCTGCCATGTAGAAGAGAGTTGTTAATTTTTTTGCCATATCCAAACCATGAATAATTTTAAGGGCTGCTAATTTGAGATCTAGGGAAGTTTAAAAAGAGTAGCACATGTCACTCTTATGTGAAAGTTTAGCACAAGCCACTGTTATGGAGATTTGTAAGAAGGAGCACATAGAAGTCCATTTAGTCTTTACAGTAGAAAATTGTGTTTGGAATTGGGAAAAAGTAATATTTTGTGATGAATTACGTATTGTACTACAAAGAATTAAATCAATTTTGTTTACTGTCAATACGGAACTTGATTTGACCACAGATACACCACCATTTGTGCCCAGAGTAGTAGAGTATCCGTGTCATGTTGTAGGCGGATATCTCATATTGGGCACAGACCATCACATTTGTGTAAAATTTAATAAGAACAAACATCAAAGGTAGAAAGTTATGTTTTTTTTATGTAAGGTTGTTATATCCTAATGTAAATCTTTATTTTCTCAATTGATTAGAGATGAATTCTGTGGAGAGAGGACATAGCCCAACCTCATTGCTCTCCAGATTTGAACCTTTGGAAATATGTGCGCAGAAGTAAAGAAGTTTAAGTGGAATAATTTGCCTAATACCCCTGTAAATTTATTTATGGATGCTCTTCCAAGATGCCTGGTGCGGCATAGCTGAGAATTGACACTATTCGAAAGGATTATGCATTTCAATCATGTTGAAAGGAAGATGGACTAAATATTGATTTGTAACTTTGTTTTTACTTTTTCTTAGCTTTAATTTTTCAAAACATCTAGTAGTTTGTTTTATGGCATTGCACATACTTTCTGTGAGAGTAAAATCTTTATTTTCTTTCTTTTTACCTGATGTTGATTGTTAAAACAGTCATAAAGGAGAAAACAAAAATTATATTTCATTCTCTTAAAAAAGACACTACTTACTGTTTGAATACACAACTTGATAAATGCAGGACCAAATTGTTACCATTACACTAGAGTAGTGACATGCAGAACACTTCCATTAAAACTATAGATATCAGGTCGAGGCCAAGTTGTAGCGAAAACACTAGAATTAATCTTAATTTTTAAGCCTGGGTGGCCGATTGATACTAAGCTCTCCTTTCTCACTTCATATTTGATCTGACACATCCACCAATAAGGAGAATATGTTTCCCGTACTCCATGAACCTTGATTTGTTTCTCTCTCTGATTCATTGTTGTTACTCTCTGACCTGCCAACTCTGGTCCCCTTTTCAGTGCTCCTTAACTTCTTCCTGTACATTTTATGAATTAATTGGGTGGTACATACCATATATCTCGGAAGATAAGGCAACCTTCTGATAAGACGAGGCATAGATTTTTGTCAAAGTTTTATAGTTTTAGCATATATCTGTCCTATAAGACGACCCCCAAACTGTCAACAGGCTATGAATTTAGTTTAGATCAGCGATCATTACTAGCTTACTGTACAGCGTATACAAAATTACCATATTTGTAATTTTTCAAATTAAATTTTATGTTATATATTGTTGATATTTTAACCCCTCATTATGATAAATAAATACATTTTATTTTCATTCAACCGGCAACACTGCTACACTTTTGATATGTTGTACTAGCACGAGAGATGAGACCTGTCGCATGGAAGGTGGCAGAGGGGAAAGGAGATAGTTATAAGGAATGAAGACTTGCCGCGTGAGAAATTTCTGGTTACGCTACTATCAAACCCAAAGATATAAGTTATCCTCATATTTAAATGTTATACAGTGCCCTTTCCATCATGCATAGTATTAATAACACTATACTAATAATTAAAAGAAACAACGCAATATAAGCAATCATGTCAATGTTTATTTACGACACAAAACGGACTGCGGAAAATTGAATAACCGGATGTTTTCAGGACTGATTTGATAGTAGCTGTACTCACGGGAATTCACTAAATCTGTAACAGCCCCCCCCCCACATGTCAACTGATCGGTTTGTCACTGCGCATCATTACGTCAGTCGCAGTCAGTGGTTGCATTGCTACTTGTGTGTCGTGTGTTCAACCAATTTTTTTGTATCTGTCCTATAAGATGACCTTTGATTTTGGGGGCTTTTTTTATGGTTCAACTATCGTCTTATCTATCGAGATATATGGTATGTAAGTATTTGGTCAATTGTTTTTCATTTTTCTCATTGACTTTCCCATCTATTAGATCTATGGTCTCGGTCCATTGCTCAAGTAGTCTTCCCAAGATTTCTTTATTTATTCATATTACTATATATATATATATATATATAATGCAACCTATTTTATCAAATCTCATATATAAGAAAATACACTCATAGACCCAAAATGTTGTTTACAGCATCCTGTATTACATGGAAGCAGAATTAAAACAAACTAAATCTAAAAAATTACAAATAAAACTGTGAGATCAAGTGGTGTATTAAGATCTACAAGACACAAAATTAAACTGTATGAAACTGCAATCAACTGTACACCATCCTCTTCTCGTTGTGACTATTCTCCCTCTGATGCAGAAGCTTTCAGTTAAGTTTTGTGTTTGATGTGCCCATTTGCTCTACTATAACCTGAGCATTTATTTGTAGTATTACAGCAGTGAAGCAAATATTCTCTGATTCTTTTCAGCATGTTTAAGTAAGTGGATTGATCGATAAGACAGAATTTAAAACAAAATTATGTGGATTATAGTCACTATGATTTATGTATTATTATTATTATTATTATTATTATTATTATTATTATTATTATTATTATTATTATTATTATATTACTATTATCGTTGTTGTTAATTATTAACTATTATTGTTGATTATTATTAGCAACTAGAATTTTGAATTCTAGAAATAAATCACAGATAAGATTTTTACACCCTCTTTCGTTATAAGTAGGTTGAATAAAAAAAGAAATGTTGACATTCATGAAAGACTAAAGGTTCATAATATAGTAGAAGATATCCAAACGTACAAAAAAAACTAAAAACTGAACTCCATGGCAGTTCATGCCTAGAAGACATATGCATACTAGCAAGTTGCTGACATTAAAGCCACATGCGCCACATCCAGCCATTATAGGGGTGACACGATTACATTGTTTGGAAACCCGCGGATATTGTATATGGTTTTCTCAACCTGGATTCTCCACTTATGGCAACTATCCTAATATCTCATGTTGCTGAATAATTACAGACACCATGCTTGTCAAAACTTCATACAAAATCTTCCTCCATGGGGCTCGAACAAACTTTTGACCCATATCTCTGTGTTATTATATAATGCTTTAGGTTACAGCAGAACGTGTGGTAAATTTCTTCAACAGAATAGATTGATATTAATTTCTAAAAAAAGTTCCAATATCAACTTAAACAACACAGAGACAGGGCAACTCATAAACAATGTTGGGGATCAAGAATATCTTGAGATATAACAGGACTCAACTAAGCATAAACCTAAAATGTTCACGATATAATTTTTTTACCGCTGCTGCTGTTATTATTATTATTATTATTATTATTATTATTATTATTATTATTATTATTATTATTAAAATATCCACCGTCATCTGTAAATTGTTTAGAATTTTCCTATGGCTAGTTATTTATATTAAGGAGATTTAAGTGAGTTGTAATGTTTCTGTCTGAAGTTAATACATTATATTCCAGTAGTGTACTTATTATTTTATTTTATTTTATATTAGATTAAATTATTATTCATACATAAATATTTAATAACTGGTACAAAAACACTTCTCTGAAATGTGCTCAGAATCAACCTGCTTAATAATCAAATGGCCTAAATGTAATAAAATGTACCCAAAATGTAATGAAATTTAACATTTTTATAATAGAAATTGAAGGTGACACAAGAAAGTAAATTCTCACCTCACACATAATAATGTTGCATCTGCATTTTTAACTAAATTCTGCTTTTAGAAATGAGCTCTTAATTTCAGCATTTCTCGTTATACCTGGTGTGAATTGATTGGACTTCAAGATCACATCTTGCTGTCTGGGAACTTCAAAATCATGGTTTTATTCTTGTTCTTCTGTATGTGTATCTTTTCCAATATTATAATTCTCTTGAACTTTCCAAATATTTCAATAGTTCAGTTTGTTCCTAAAATTTATGATCTTATAACAAAGAGTGTGCTACCACCAATTTCATAATTTCCTCATGTTTATTACTGCTTTTCTTTGTTTTCTTAGCAATCGTTAATATAGTCCCTGCAGTTAATTTGATAAATGTCTTTTTTTTTTGCTATTTGTAGTTTTTATTTTCTTACATCTTTGCTGAAGCTTACATACGCTGAATTATGATGATCTTGAATAAGATTTCCGGGCTGTAGGCCGTTGTCTTGAGGCTTGAAGTTCCCCGGAGACTGTGTCTGGCATCAAGACAACCCTAGACCAAGGCCTACAGCCCGGAAATCTTCTTCAAGATCATCATAGCAACTCCGGTCGTGAAACCCTTAGTCAATACATAAGCTGAATTGTTTATTGTTGCTCATGTAATGTAGAATAAACCAAATATTTTGTGAAATTTGTTACAGGATATCTACCATTCTGTAACTAACTTGAAACAAATTTCAGGTAAGATTACTAAATTCAAACTCACATTAGGAGCAATGAACATGTTAAGTATAATTTTTCTGAAAACAAAAAAAAAATCAGGTTTAAGAAAAGAACAGGAATTTATCAAATTGTTTGCAAAGACTGCAATTCTAGGAGATCATTAATGTGGTTTTAGAAGAAACAGGTCTACAGCAGATCTGACTTTTAGCATAAGACAGATTTTGGAAAACAAATGGGAGTATAATGGTACTGTACATCAACTATGTGTAGACTTCAAAAAACATATGATTCAATTAAGAAGAAGTATGGTGTCCTACTGGAGTTAGAAATTCCTAAAAAGTTAGACTTATATGAATGTGTCTAAATGGCACAAAGAGTAGAGTGCGTGTAGGCAAACATTTTTCATTACTTTCGATATCCACAATGGGTTGGTTGAAATAAGGAGATGCACTATCTCCTCTAATATTTCATTTTGTACTAGAGCATGCCATCCGATCTTTAGAGGATGAAGAAGGCTTACAACTCAATGGTATTAATTAGATGTAAATTTATACTGATAATGTAGTACTATTGGGCAATAGTGAGGGGATACTAAGGGCCAACACAGGCACACACTGTTGAGTAACACTAAGAAATTGGAACTGGATGTAAATATGAATAAAACTAAATATGTGTCACACATAGAAACACAGTATATAATGCAAAAGGTCAGATGATGACGAATGATGCAATTTTTGAGGAAGCGGCTGAATTTAAACACTGGGAACAATAGGCACAAATAGGAATGAGATGCACAAAGAAATTAAACGGAGGCTCAATTCAGGAAATGCGTGCTATTATGCATTACAGGGACTCTTGACGCTCCAACTCCTTAAAAAAATGCTAAACTGAAAATATATAGAACAGTTATTGGATGCGAAACATAGACTCTTACTTTAAGGGAGCAAAGTAGGTTATGAGTATTTGACAATAAAGTTCTTAAGAAAATTTTTGTGCATGGAAGCTTCTTGTAAGAAAACAAGAGGGGAAACATCCCGTTGGTAGACCAAAAATGAGGTGGCCAAATAGCATTTGCTATGATTTGAGGAAAGTAGATTACACAGGGAATGATGGGAAAACATTAGCTCGGGATAGGTATATATGGAGAACTTGTGTCCTTGCACCTATGATTTCGATAGTGCCAGTTAGTTAGTAATAAATGATGCATAAGTAAAAATTGGCATATCTTCTAAAAAATACTTCAGGAATATTAAAAATGGAAAAATTAAAATTATGGTTGTAACAGCTCATTAGTTGTTGATACAGGATCACAAAAGTTGAAGAATGCATAAAGTATTAAAACATTTGGAAAGACCAATATAACTCACATTATGAAAAAAGAACAAAAACATTACAATAAATATTGAAGTTATTGAGCAAGCTTGATTTGATCTATGTTTATTCAAACTCCACCAGGTGGTACAAGAAACGCTGGAATTTCAGCTCGTCAGTATGAGTCAGTGTCATGGTGGATAGTGTGGAGTAACTTGTATTGGTGCTTGAGGTTTTTTAAGTTCTTAGAAGGTGTTTTTTTTTAAGTAGTGAGGAGTATTATCTACTAACAGTTATTTTAAGATATTCTGCTTTTATCGTGCGTAATGTGCAAAGAAAGTGAAGTCGTGTGACCAGGATGTGTGAAGCGTGTGTTAGAGGAGTCATGGCCATGTTGTTGCCGCTAGTCGGCCTCTTGAAGGATGCGGTAGTGGAAGAATTGAAAAGTGCCCTGGAGAAAAACACACAGGTAATTCAGAGACTCGAGGCCTCTCTCCAGGAACGCGATAAAAAAATTGAGGCACTGGAACAAAAATTAATTATTAAAAGTGATGAACTCGAACAATACCAGCGTCGTCAGTGTTTGCGAATTTTTGGTGTGCCAGAAGAGAGGGGAGAGGACACTGATATAATAGCAATTGAAGTTGCAAAAAAATTGGCGTTCAGCTCTCTCTGGCTGACATAGACAGAAGTCATCGTATAGGTAAAGTCTCAACCGGTGAGAATAAAGTGCGACCGGTTATTGTTAAATTTATAAGCTACAGAAAACGAAGTGAAGTATTTAGAAATAAAAACAATTAAAGGGATCTGGCATTACCATCAGGGAAGACCTGACTAAGAGACGGCTTGACCTGCTTCAGATGTGCATACAAAAATATGAAATGAAGAATGTGTGGACGATAGATGGTGTGATACATGTGAAGCAAGCTGACACTAAACGACTTATCACTACAGTTGCTGACACTAAACGACTTATCACTACAGTTGCTGACACTAAACGACTTATCACTACAGTTGCTGACACTAAACGACTTATCACTACAGTTGCTGACACTAAACGACTTATCACTACAGTTGCTGACACTAAACGACTTATCACTACAGTTGCTGACACTAAACGACTTATCACTACGTTTGCTGACACTAAACGACTTATCACTACAGTTGCTGACCACTATTAACGACTTACTCACTACAGTTGCTTGGACACTAAACGACTTATCACTACAGTTGCTGACACTAAACGACTTATCACTACAGTTGCTGACACTAAACGACTTATCACTACAGTTGCTGACACTAAACGACTTATCACTACAGTTGCTGACACTAAACGACTTATCACTACAGTTGCTGACACTAAACGACTTATCACTACAGTTGCTGACACTAAACGACTTATCACTACAGTTGCTGACACTAAACGACTTATCACTACAGTTGCTGACACTAAACGACTTATCACTACAGTTGCTGACACTAAACGACTTATCACTACAGTTGCTGACACTAAACGACTTATCACTACAGTTGCTGACACTAAACGACTTATCACTACAGTTGCTGACACTAAACGACTTATCACTACAGTTGGTGACATTATTTAAGCCCCCATCGAATGCTAGCCATACACGTTATATTTCATTTACTGTGTTCATTTTTTTCTTTTTTTTTCTAATCTATTTTTTATTTTTTAATTAATTTACACTAAGCTGACTAATTTTAATATAATTTTGTACTTCATACACTAAACACCAATTGATATTTGATATTTACTGTTTTCTTGTTTTTAGTTCTATTTAGGTAAGCAACATTTCAACCATAGATTTAAGTAATGCACCTACAGTCCCTTTTCGGTCTTTGTCAGTACCATTGTCCCCTTTCATGCCAAACTCATCTCAACACGCCCCTTCCACCTCGGATATTTTAAAATCACGTTTCTCTTTGAACAGCAATACGCTCAAAATAACACATTGTAGTGCACAGTCACTCCTGTCCCACTTCTCAGAATTCCAAACTATATTTTCAACACTAAGTCTTCATGCTATTCTAATTTCCGAAACATGGCTCAAAAATACACTTCCTTCTTCTCTTGTAAACATGCAAAATTACACCTTGAGAAGGAATGACAGAACAGGGAAAAATGGAGGTGGTGTGGCGATCTATAGTCGTTCCGATCTTCAACCAAAAATTGTATCCCAATCGCCTAGTGAATACTCGTCTCAACCCGAATATCTATTTATAGAAATTAGAACAAAAATGCAGAAATGTTTGTTAGGAGTGGTTTATAAGCCCCCAAATGTCGGTCATCTGCATGGCATTGAAACAGTTCTCCATAATCTGATACCATCTTATGAACATGTAATTGTACTAGGAGACTTCAACACTAACCTAGTATCCACAAACTCTTATAACACTATACAACTACAGACAATGTTCCAGTCTTGCAATATGACAATACTGCCTTCAGAACCAACCCATCATACTAACTACTCTGACACACTACTAGACTTAATTATAACAAATAATCCTCAAAATGTTATAACTAGTGGACAGATAGAAGCTCCAGGCATCTCTGCACATTACTTAATATACATTGAATATTCACTCCTTTGCCCTAAACGTAGACCTAGACTTGTAACATACAGAGACTTGAAATATATAAATAATGATCAATTAATTGATGACGCTGCAAAACTACCTTGGAACAACATATGGACACTTAGGACTGTAGACGAGAAAGGTGAACATTTTAATGACATGATTTTACAATTGTACGACAAACACGCACCTATCAAGACTAGACGTATAAACAGACCACCTGTACCCTGGATGTCAGATAATATCAGCTTGATTATGACTGAGAGAGACGCAGCATACAGGAAACACGGGAGGAATACAGACAGACTTACAGACACACAAACGTCTGAGGAATAAAGTCAATAAGACAGTAAGAAATGCAAAACTAAAATATGCCCATAGTATTATTACACAATCCATGTCCAACTCATCTGACATGTGGAAGAATTTAAAAGCAATAGGCCTCTGTCAAAATAAACTACAGGTAGAAACAGCTGACCTACCACTAGATGAGTTGAATGACCATTTCACCCGCCTCTCTACTGTCAACTCACAAACAGACAATATATGAACTAGTGTCATATTCCCAAACCACCCAAGAAAAAGTTTTTTTTTTCCGTATATCTCACCTGATGACGCAAAAGATCAATATTACGCATTAAATCTAAAGCACAAGGCATGGACAATATAACAATAACTCTCCTGAAAAAAATTACATTATTATCCCGACAATAATCCACGTTTTTAATGCCTCTATAATGACCGGGACCTATCCCAGACTCTTGAAAATGGCTCTAGTTCGTCCTACACTGAAATAAAACACTCCCACAACACTCGATGATTATAGACCAATTAGTATTCTTCCCTATTTATCTAAAGCACTGGAACACATAATACACTCACAGTTAACAGATTACCTCACCAGACACGAATTACTTGATGAGCATCAGTGTGGTTTTAGAACAGGACATACTGCACTACTTGACATTGTAGAGGACATAAGAGACCCAATGGACAAAGCAAATTCACCGCAATAGTCCTACTCGACTACAGCAAAGCCTTTGACACAGTAGATATAGACTTAATGCTAGCGAGACTTAAGACACTACATCTGTCAGAAAACTGCCTTGATTAGTTTAGATCTTACCTCACTAATCGTCAGCAATCAGTTTCTGTTAATAATTCCCATTTCTTCCTGGCGCTTGGTGACGAAAGGGGTACTTCAAGGCGGCGTTCTCGCTCCTCTTCTCATCTCAATTTATATTAATGATGTGGCCAAGAAACAACAACACTGCAAGCATAATGTTTACGCCGACGACTTACAGATTTACACACACTTTAAGCCTGACGAAATTAAGGTATATATTGACAATGTAAACACTGACTTCAGACATATATCTTTATGATCCAGACAATATGGGCTAAAACTAAATGTAAACAAAACGCAAGCAATAATTATCGGACATCCAAGACTATTACACTCCATAAACAATGGCAATATGCCTGCTGTCATATTAGATAACGAACAAATTCCTTATACCGACGTCATTAAAAACTTGGGACTTTACTTAGATTCAAATTTAAATTGGCATGTCTAAGTAAAACAAACATCTAAAAAGATCTCCATTATGCATTCCCTAAAGCATCTAAAATATTTTCTTTCTACACCTCTTAAAATAATTTTAATTCAAACCTTTAGTGATGCCGCATTTTGGCTATTGTGACGTTATTCTATTTGACATAAGTGACGGATTGTCGGACAAACTGCAGCGTGTCCATAATATGTGTAACAGATTCATATTTAATGTTGGGAAATGCGATCACATTTCTCCATTTTTCCACGAATTGTCTTGGCTACATCTAAAAGAGAGAAGAAAATCGCATTGTCTAATTCTCATTTAAGATCCTACATACCTCGATTCCCAATCATTTATCATCTCGTTTCCAGTATCTATCCTCAGACCATAACTTAAACACAAGATCACAACATAGGCTCTTGCTTAATATACCGCAACATAGGACATCACATCACTCCATGTGATATACTACCTTCACTTCTCGCAACTCGAATTCCCTACCACAAGAAATAAGGGTCTACCGGACATTGGCAACTTTTAAAAGAAATCTAAATTTATTTTTGCTCTAACCTCGAGTTCATCATTACCCAGTGTAAGGTATATATATATATATATATATTAATTGGTGTTTCTCGTATAATTTATCGTATTCATACTAATATTATTATAACTATTACTAGCTGCCCGCCGAACGTCTTATTGCCTTTAAATATTTTTACGTTAATTTTTCCGAAGTTTTAATAGTTATCTGCTATTCGGGGAGGAAACAAATCCAACAAATCAAGGATCATAAAAATCGGTCCAGCCGTTCTTGAGTTACAAATATTGTAACTAATCCGACTTTGTTATATATATATATATATATATATAAGAGAGAGAGAGAGAGAAGTCCCGGCCACGCGTTGCTGTGGCTAAGGTGTACGTTAAATGATGTTGTAGTAAACTAAGTGAGAAATTTAAATCAGAAAGTTTTTGTTTTACACAATTTTTTAGATCTGGTACGTTAACTACACCCCGGTATAAATATGGGTGAAGGTTTATGTGGAAGTGGTTTTGTTGATTGAGATGAATTTATGTTGTCTGCATTCTCAGTATCATCCATAAGTGTATAATAAGGATTATAACATTTATTGATCGGAACAGGCAACTCTTGCCTAAACCAGGAAGTGAAGAAGAAGACATTTATTGATGGAATATTTTGAGGAGGCTTGCTGATTGCATTGTACTTTCGTTTTTTTCTACGAACTTGTTGGCAGTTTGGATTCATCATCATCATCAAGTAGTCTCTGTATAGTAATATCATCTTGTTTTTCATTTAATTGAGGCATGGAGATTGTTTCTGTAATATTAGGCATATTATTATATCTAACAGACTTACTTACAATTCTGTTATTTCGTTCCTTAGGACCTTCATATGCTTTTTAAATTGGCATTCTTCTTAAATGTAAGATTTATGTCAAATAGGCCTATACCAATTTTAGGAAATTCACTTGATATCTTATCATTCATGGTCTCTAGAACTGATTCGCCATATTGTTCAATGTCCCTTCTCGGTCCACTTAATTTTAAATTAAGTTGCTGTCTTTCAGCCAGATTACTTAAAACTAATACTTACACACGAAATTAATATTATTACCAATATATTGAAAATAAAATAAACACAAACACACTTTAATTATGAAATAATATTTGTAATTCAATTGAAATTCGCGGTTGCAACAAAAATCACAGCGACCTGGATAAATAATAAACCAATTACCTTACACCGTCATCTGTTAGAATTGTATGAAACTCACAAATAGTTATAACTCTTTGTTAAATAATAAATAAATTGCAATAAAAAATAATGCGACTATAAATTTAGTTATAAACAACCGTAGGTCTCAAGTTGGCTCAAACAGCACACAGTGTGCAAAATTTTATTAGGAATCAATCGCGGACAAACAACGTGACACGTAATTTTTATATATTAAGATTATTATCATTATTATATTATTATTGTTATCGTATGGTATTTTTTTGTACATGAAATTTACATTACTACATTTAATGAATCGTTAACTGTTTGTAATTAGTTTAGTGTATATCTACATTTGTCAAATATTTGTATGTATTTGTGCTGGTTGAGTGGAAGAGAAGGCCTTATGGCCCTAACTCTACCAGAATAAATAAAACATTATTATTATTATTATTATTATCATTATCATCTTCATCGTCATCATCATCATCATTATTATTATTATTATTATTATTATTATTTACCTTTTTAAATGTTGATAATGATTTCTGAAGCATGTCCACGTAAGAGGATGATATTTAATAAAGTGATTTGTAGCTTTCGATTCATATATGTATTCTGTTTATTATTTTTTTGTAATATCTCGTTTACCATATATAGGTGAATGTTGCATATATTTTTTGATTATTACTGTACATGTAATGTATCTCTATATTATGTTTTGGTATTCTCGTAATACTGTGAAGAACTGAAATGAGACATAGTATCAAATACACAAATAGATGAAACAACATTTCACATTGCTGGTGAGGATTTTTAAAACTCTTACAGAACCTAAATTACATAGAATAGTGCTATATTCTGAAACATCTGTTACTATAATGTTATATTTTTAGGTGGACCAGACTGAAGAAAGACATGCTGAATTATTCAGTCCTAATCATAGATCACAAACAGAAGACGTAGACCTAAAATGTAAGTTGTATAAACATTTTGTTTGCAACAAGCCATTTTCTAGTAAGTCCTATCTTAGTAGACAATTACCTGTACTTATTAACCAGAAACTTTTTAAATGTTCTGTTTGTAATAAGTCATTTTCTAGGAAGCACCATCTTAATACACATTTACTTGTGCATAGTAATAAGAAACACTTCAAATGTTCAGTATGTAATAACTCATTCTCCCAGAAGTGTAATCTTAATACACATTTACTTGTGCATAGTAATGTGAAACACTTCAAATGTTCTGTTTGTAATAAGTTATTCTCCCGGAAGTCCCATTTAAATAGACATTTACTTGTGCATAGTAATGAGAAACGCTTCAAATGTTCAGTTTGTAATAAGTTATTCTCGCAGAAGCCCAATCTTAATACACATTTACTTGTGCATAGTAATGAGAAACAATTCAAATGTTCAGTTTGTAATAAAGGATTTTCTACGAAGTCCTATCTTAAAACACATTTACTTGTACATAGTAATGAGAAACACTTCAAATGTTCAGTTTGTAATAAGTCATTCTCCCAGAAGTCCTCTCTTCATACACATTTACTTGTGCATAGTAATGAGAAACACTTCAAATGTTCAGTTTGTAATAAGTTATTCTCTCGGAAGTCCACTCTTAATACACATTTACGTGTGCATAGTAATGAGAGACACTTCAAATGTTTAGTTTGTAATAAAGCATTTTCTACGAAGGCCTATCTTAAAACACATTTACTTGTACATAGTAATGAGAAACACTTCAAGTGTTGAGTTTTTTAATAAGTCATTCTCCCAGAAGACCAATCTTAATACAAATTTACTTGTGCATAGTAATGAGAAACTCTTCAAATGTTATGTTTGTAATAAGTCATTTTGCCAGAAGTCCAATCTTAATACACATTTACTTGTGCATAGTAATGAGAAACACTTCAAATGTTCAGTTTGTAATAAGTTATTCTCTCGGAAGTCCACTCTTAATACACATTTACGTGTGCATAGTAATGAGCAACACTTGAAATGTTCACTTTGTAATAAGTCATTCTCTCATAAGCCAATCTTAAAACACATTTACTTGTGCATAGTAATGAGAAACACTTCAAATGTTCAGTTTGTAATAAGTAATTCTCCCAGAAGTCCACTCTTAATACACATTTACTTGTGCATAGTAATAAGAAACATTTCAAATGTCCAGTTTGTAATAAGTCATTCTCCCAGAAGTCCCATTTCATTAGTTTAATACAAGTCTATTTATCCAACACTGCAGTAATATGTAAGATATATATATATATATATATTTATTTATTTATTTATTAGTAGGGGTGACATGTGGTGAAGATATCAAGGCCTCTGGCCGTTATAGCTTGTTTTCTTAACCTTAAGCTGCTACTTACTAAGTCTACTCAAATTCTTCACAATGCTTGATGGGCAATGTTATCATACTAGCCATAATTCCATGAGAAAATGTCTTCCCCTTGGAGACACGAACCACAGGTCGGCACCAATGTGTACTGTCTTAACCATTCGGCTACAGCGTGGGACATTAGATTATTCACAACAATTCAATATGTTTATATCAAACTTCCGAAGAACAATCTGCTCAAGTTTGATAAATTGCATTCTGAATTTTTATGAAAATGTATACAACTTGCCCTTTTTAATCTTTGTCATTTATTTTATTCTATTTTTGTAAAGAATACTTTGAGTTTATCACTAACACATAGACAAGTGCAAACATGATTCAAACTACTAATGAATACAATTATCATCATGATCCTGTAGCTCTATTTTGGAGCATAGGGCATCAATAAGAGCTTTCCACTGGACAATATTGCTGGCAACATCTTTCACTACTTTCCTGACTGTAGAAGGATGATTTAGTTTAAATTATTTGAGAAATGTATTTTAAATCTGAAAGTTGATTTCTCAGCCATTATACTTGTGATATTATTGTTATGACATTTTATTGTATTGTATTGTATTGTATTGTATTGTAAGCCTATGTTTCCCTTTACAGAGGCCTCTCCCCCTACAGGGAAGAATTTGAACCATACTAATTTAGTTACACTTGTTTTCGTATAGATGCCCTTTGAGTGGTCCGTGGTCAGCATTCCGCCTCCTACTGACATCTAGGAAACAGTACTAGGACGGGAAAATTCGGTTAATTTTGCTTATAGGCCTTTTCATTCAGGCTTAAGGGTTTTTTACGAGCCTGAAAATCTTCAGTCTCAGGACCCATGGCTTATAGTCCCTCCCAGAGGACATGCTCTTTTGATTTTACCGTCCTAAATCCATCGACCCCGGCCGGATTTGAACCCGGGACTAGTGGCAAGGAGCATAACCACTATTCCACCGCGGCCGACTATAACATTTTATAAGGTTATTAACTTCTGCGCTGTGCAAAAGTGTTTTTACAAATGTGTGAATATGTATGTTTCTCTGTCCAAAATAGAAAACATGCTGAGGAACATGAGAGAAGAGATGCTGGTTGACAAAAGGATAAATGTATTTGTCTTAATTAACATTGTACCGACATTAATTTGTGATGGCTGTTGCTAATAATAGTGTCTGGTGGAAAGTTCTTACTGATGCCTTACGCCTGTTCAGTTTATTTTAATTATCTCAGGCCTCAAAATGCAAATGATGAATTAACGGCTTTTTGTATGTATATTCAGAATCCTAAAATCTATCTGTGACTTATGAGAAATATTTGCTCATTTTGTACCCAAGAGGACAATCCCTCATTGTATATATTGTAAGTTGCAAATTGCATATTTTCATATCAGCATATCGACGGTAGGCAATGAAAATCTCGTAATTCCATCAGCCATTGAAAACAACATGACTCCAGTAGCCAGCACCGAAATATGTGATGCATAACCTGTTGAGAACACGGACTACAAATTTATTAACAACTTCACTTGTATTCTGTAGTAAAATATGTGGCAACTATTGCTGTATCAATTTTCATAATTATTTAAAAAGGTTATTTGTTTCTCCTGTTAAATTTATCAAAATGGAGTTATTAGGTTTTCATTGCCCACCATCAATAGGTAACATTAAACAAATATTGGCATAATTATTTATTAAAATGTATTAATCACATCCATTTGAATTTCAAATATTGTTGTTATTACCTCATGTATAAGTTATTTGTATTTTTATAAAAATGCTATTAAAGTTAATGTGGAATGAATATTACTACTACTAAAAATAAAAAAAATGTCCACACCTCATGTCTAACTCAGGGTCAGGTCGAGAGATGAGATGAGATGAAGCCCCTATATTTATAGAGGTCTGTGCTGGCCGACCACGCCTGACACACCATCACAGGGGCAGATGAATGAAATGAAACAAAATATTCAGATGAATATGGAGAAATGGTAGAATGATATTTTAGTAAGGAAACACCCCAAGGAAAACCTACCCAAACTCTGTTTCATCCACGATGAAACCCATATGGAGTGACTGAGACTTGCTATCGGGACCCCAGTGGTCAGAGGCGAGCGTCTAACTGCTTACACCACAACTACTAATGAGAAATATTTCAAATGTTCTCTTTGTAAGAAGTCACATCTTAATATCCATTTACTTAGGCTTAGCAAGGAGAGGTAATTCAAATTATTGGTTTATAATAAGACATTTTTCTTGGGAAATCCATTTTAAACACATTTGCTCTCTTTGGTTCCATTTAATCAATATTGTATTTAATGTGTTGGCCTGCAATACACTATCCTAATGCAATTAGCTGGCAGTTCTGTGTGTTCTGGTTATACCAACAATACTCTGTCCTGGTTTAACTCTGCTTCTTATCCACCAGGAAGTGTCCGTGTGGTGACATAGCTTGTATGTTTTTTAAGATATATTCATATTGGGTACCTGAGCATACATCTGCCCCATCCTGACCCAAGGATTTTAAATGATTATAAATGTGGGGTCTGGTTCTTCAGGTTGAGCTGAGGCTCACAACCTCATCCTGTGATAGTGTCGACCTAGTTCCTGTTGACAATCTCAATTCAATTTGCAGACTGATCCATAAAGGAAATTACAAATTCCTAAGGGAAAGGAAGCATGAGTTTGGATTTGGACGTGGATTGGTTCTGGAAATGGAGGAATGGAATATTGTTATGAGATAGACCTGGGTCATTCATGGACTGTATAACCTCATCATATGTACTGTAGTTATGATCAGAGCCCCCTATATCATGGGCATCACATTCAGACAAAGTCTGCAAGAATTTTATAATTCTTTGTACATTATGTTGCAACCTCCATAAACCAGGTCACAGATCTCCCTCTTTTGGCTATGATTGGTAGACAGTTGCCTCTATTTCTTACACCACTCTTTACTTTGTCCACCACATCACCTCTTTATCGTTATACTCTCTTCCATTTACTAACTTCCTAGTCGATTGACAACTCTAGCTGCACCTTTACATCAAACATCTCACTATTCCTCCTCATCTTCCCGCCTCTGGATTTTCCTCCCATCTTATACCAAGGTCTGCTTCACTCAAAAAGAAGCTCACTCAATATATCCTCGAACAATATATTTATAGCCAGGTTTAAGGTACAATTTTATTATTATTTTATATTTTATACATTCATCTTCAAGCTATTAATAGAATAAAATTATAAGTATTATTATTATTATTATTATTAATATTATTATTATTACGTTTATTTTTTTATTTATACATTTTTTCTCTCCGATTTTAACATGTTGATATTTTATTCCGGCACCCATGATTTGTCTTCATTATTATTATTATTACTATTATTATTGTTATTTTAAAATATTTTGTACTTTACTTGTCAGGTGTATACTGTCCAAGGCCTATTATGTGCTATTAATTTATAATTTATTTAACATCTGTGTAATTTAACCCTGGAGAAGTAGAGGAGAAGACCTTATGGTTCTAACTGCATCAGGTAAAATAAATCAATTTATTATAACATAGGTAGAGTGGTGCGCTACAATATCCGAGGATTAGTCACTTTTTTCATATTGTGTTGCTTGTGGAGTTTTGAACTCATAGATCATAAATTAATTTTCTCAAAACATTGGACGTTTTCAACATTTTTTGATAGGTTTCTAGGTGTTCATGTTCTTTAAATTTATCAATATTTATTTTTTGTTCCTTGATTTCTGGTTCATTTTTCCATCTATTTATTTTACCGCTATATGCTGTTTTAACAAATAGTGGTGAGAGTTTGCTACTGCCCTACAATGAGTTCTAACATCCATTATACTTGAGGCATTCCTCTTGTCTATTAATGTGTGGTCATTCTGATTAGCTGTTAATCCATCAGGGGATCTCCAGGTCTCTTTGTGTATATTTTTCTAGGAAAACAGGTGGAGCTGATTACCATATTCTTACTGACTGCAAAATGTATGATTCTTTGGCCATTGTCATTGGATGTTGTATGCAAACTATTGTAAGTAAAGTGATCCCACAACAGGCCCGGGGAGGCCCGTGGGGTAGTAGGAGGTTAAGGCTCCCACTTTTTCTAGACAATCGGCACTTTATGTCAGCCGAGTTGTCAGCCCTGCGTGACGGCCGCCTTTACCCCCAGAACAAGCGTCTGGTACTCATTTTCGTTAGAGGCTGAGTCCACCCCAGGTCCATAGTGCCGCCAGAGGGTTTGGCTCAGTTTAAAAATCCTGACCCCAACAGGACTTGAACCCTCGACCCTCCGGCTTGTAGCTCAGTGCCTTAACCACTACGCTACGGCGTGCCCCCTGCAAACTATTGTACCTTTACATATTCTCTCTTGTCCTACTTTGGCATTTAAATACCCTAATATGATTTTAATATCGTTGGATGGTAAACTGTCATAGGTACTTTCTAAGTTATGATAAAATTGATCTTTCATATTCTCCTCTGTGGGCGCATGGGTATTGATGATTGATAAATGGAAGAATATAGTTTTTAGGCGAATAACACATATTCGTTCATTAATAGATTTAAATGATAATACATTTTTCCTCATCAATTTAGTTACAATAAATGTCACTCCAAATTCTCTTTTTCCAGCTTGTTTCCCGCTGTGGAATATATTGTGTGTTTTAGTATCATATATGTCATTACCCATCCACTTTGTCTCTTGTTATTTGTATGTTATATTGGTGTAATTGCTGTAGAAGAGATTTTAGGCTCCCAGTTTTATAAAGGGTTCTAACATCCCAAGTGCCAGTTCGTAAGTCCATTTTCCTTTGAGTTAGTCGTCGTGGGTTGAAGACCATCATTCCAAGGCAAGCATGTGGGTTTCATGAACGTATATGTTTTTAAGAGGTAGGGATGTCAACCCCACGCCCAACCTCCAGCCATCCTGGGAGGTCGATGATGTGCTGTGGGGGTTTTTCTACCCTGAGCTGGTACATGACCAATTTTTCTAAGCGTTGGGAACTCGCGTTCTTGCCCCTGCAGTTCTTAGTATTCACCAGGAGCCACGACGAGGACGTGGTGCACTGTGCTGGGCAGGAACAAATGGTATTTCTCGGGTTTTATTATTGTGCACACTCCTGAGACTACATATTGCCTCAAGCATATGAGCTCCTACTGCTGATTTTTTCAGTTCACCATTTTTGACATTTCTGAGATGTTCTTTCACCCTTGTTTTCAATTTTTTTTTTCATTTTTCCAATGTAAATTTTGTCACAATCCCTGCATTTAATCTGGTAAATTCCAGATATATTTTCTTCTTTAATTTTATAATTTTTGTTGGTTTTAATGATTGTGTTGAGGTTATATGCATTATTTCAGTGCCCAATCTTATGTTAAGCTTTATGTTTTATATTTGAAGGGAAAAATATAGGCTCAGACTGGGGTTTAAACCCAGGACCTTTCGCATTCTACACGAATGCTGTACCAACTGAGCTACCTGAGAAACTCCAATCTAAATGCAAATGTTTCTCTTATATAATTGTTAATTCCTGTGCACCAAAATGCTTCTATATTGAAATGGTAGCTTCTTATCAAGAAGCCTTTTAATTGGGAATTTTACATTACATTATAAAGCCAGTTTGGCTTCTTTCAATGTTTTTATTATTCATTTCATACATCTCAATGATGGATAAATTATATTTGAAATGAAAAATATATGCTCAGACCGGAGTTTGAACCAAGAACCATTTTTTATAAGAATTAGGCATCAAAAATCCAATAATAGCTTAAAATGGGTTCCAAAATTATGCAGTGAAAAAAAAAAAAAGTCAATCTGCAGGAACTGCATAAATAAGCGAATTGTTCAGCAAGTTGAATTTACTGAATGTAATGCCAACCCTTAAATTGGAGAAGCTTAATTTCTTAAACTAACTTTTTTAGACTATCAAACTGCAGTGAAAACAATTATAAGCTATTATCTTTTGCATATTCTTGTACAATTTTACATAAATTTAAATAATTTCTACTGATTTATTTTTCCATTATCATCATCTTATCGTGTCCTCATTTCAGAAGGTCGATTCCAAATATGCCTCCAACCATCTCTATCTTCCCATGCTTTGCTTATTTTTAGTTCTTCCCAGTCGTATCCTCTCTCTTGTAGACTTTTCTTCACTTGGTTAATCCATCTTTCTCGTGGTTGGTTTCCTTGTATCTTGAGATTTAACAGTCTTTCCTTTTACATTCTTTTTAAATGTCCAAATCATTACTTTCTTAAAAACACATTAAATAAATTAAACTAATATATCTTGTAGGACACATTGTCAAGTTAAGCATATGGCACATATTGTGACAAAACAAACATGGCAGTTGCTTGAGTGATTGGGTTTGAGACGAAAACAGCACTTGTATTGCTGATGTTTGGAGAATGTCATTTTATTTCAGTAAGGGTATGTTGAGAGTTTTGTTGCGAAAAATTGGAAATGGCCACCGCTAGATATTTTCATTTCAGGTGAACTACTAAACTTAATGTTCTAATTTTGCTAGTTAATGAACTCGACCTTAATCTTATCAAAATTAATTGCACATATGTCGAGTTTTGTTCCAATAACACAAAAATTACAGCTGCTAGATTGTTAATAGCACACACATATATACATAAGTGAGTGAGTGTGTAGAGAAAGATGTCTTCAAAATAAAATAAAAAAATAATTTTCTTGCTAGAAAGAGTGATACTTTTATTCAGTGCCATAAAAAAATACTGATAATGGAACCATAACTTATAGTGACAAGGTGTATTTCATGATAACTCATAATTTTACGTTCATTATGTGTAAAAATATAAAATGGAATGGAGACATCTCTCCTTATACACTGACCCAACATATAAACCTTTATATAATATATAATTCTTCTGAACTTGTGTATGTCACTGAAGTCCTAAACAACTGAACCAATTTTGATGAAATTTTGTTTGTGTTTGAGTGGGTCCCTGGAAGTTTTGGATTCACAATTGGACCCTCTAAATCTGTTAGGTGTAGGAGTTTACCTGAAGTGAAAATTTAAAAATTGCTCTAGCTATCACAATTTTCACTGTTTCACAACGAAACTCAGTATATCCTATTAAAATAAACCAAGATAGCTATTATCAAAAAATGAGCAAATTCCAACAATTAGAAGTGGAGGTTTACTTCAAATCCGAAATAAAAAACTGCTTAAACAACTACACCGATTTTGATGAAAATTTTTGTGTGGGTTTGAGTGGGTCCCTGGTTGGCTTAGATTCACAATTGGACCCTCTAAAACCATTAGCTGTAGGAGTTCACCTGAAGTGAACGTTTAAAAATCGCTCTAGCGATGACAATTTTTTGTTTGACAAAAGAACTCAGTATCTCCTATTAAAATAATCCGAGGCAGGTATTATTAAAAAATTAGCAAAATGCAACAATTAGAAGTGGAAGTTTACTTGAAATCCGAAATTAAAAACTGACTAGCAACTACCATGTTTGGTTCGTCTCAACATATACCATACAATTTAATTAAATTTTAATATTTGATTTATTTAGGTGTAGCTACACTCGCCGGGTATTAGCTGGTATAAATATAAATTTTGATCATGGTTATTTTTGTTTGTCTATTAGATAGGATCAGCGAGGATCTTTAATTTTTTTCAGAAACCTTTTCATGACAATTGTTTTGCAATTTGCAAAAAAAGGATCTAAAATTGTAAACTGACATTTTTGAATAAGAACACTTACACATTATTATTATTTAGTTTCTGTTAACAATGGTAGCTGATGCAGTCTGTATTATTGAAAATGGTTATTTACTTTGTACCACGCAGCGGATACAATACTCAATACATTCTTAGCAGCTTGTAACCAAGTCTGGAGACCACAAGCAGATTGACTTGTCGTTGAGCACAAACACGTTGCAATAAGCTGAAAGATGAGACATCACCAGCACCATCTTCTGGTTTCGATTCCAAAACTGCAACGTTCTCGGCCACCAAAAAAACAACAGCTGAAAATATTTATCACCACCTAGTTGTTAAAGTATTATTTAAAGCAGTTGAAGTTCATTGGTCGACATAGTGATGATCTTGCACCGTAAAAATACAACCGCCAAAGAAACTGGAGTAAAGTTAGTCCCCCATTCCTTTCTCCGGGAAGGAAATTCCGTGAGGGAATCCATGGAAAAGCTGAAACACATGTTTCTAGGAACATGGAATGTTAGGACATTATGTAATAGTTGGCCACTATATTAAACTTTAAATACGATAAAACTGTTATTCTTCCATTATACAATTAGATGGATTCGGAACCCAGATTCTTAATTTGAGTGAGGAGAAAATATTCTGAAGTATTTTAGAATAAATTTCATAGGAAAATTTTTGAAACCAATGGAGATTAGGAGGGAGGTGGTGAATTGATAATACTTCATACCAGTGATCTACATGAGTTATTTATAGGAAACCATATCTTCATGAGAAAAGGTAAGGCTCATAGACTGCGATGGGCAGGACATGTGGCACAAATTGGGAATGAAAGAGGTGCATGAAACTTGAGAAAACCTCAGTGTGCAAGCCAAGAATGATATGGGAGAATAATATTAACCATCATCAAATCGTCCTTTCAAGTATTCGGCCCAGTGGCCCGTTACGGTCTCCGATCTCCATCTCCGAACAGGTCGACCCACAGATCTTCTGCCTCGAGGAATTGTAGTGAAATATTCTTTTTCTGTATTCTGTGACGATCCAGGCGCCTGATATATGGGCTAGCCCATTGTTTCTTATATTCTTTGGAGGTAATTCAGATATAGGTTACGATGTTTAACTCTCTGGGCTATTGTTGAATTTCTTTGGTGGTCTAGAAGGCCTATAACCTGCAGTTCGGCGCAGACATTTCATCTCCTTGACTGTAATCTGGACGATCATCCTGAGTTCTGATGGTCCAAGCTTCACCTGTCCACTCTGCCCATAACAATTGGGTCTATCGAGAATTTTATAGATTTTCATTCTTGTGTGTCTCTGCACTTTTGATGGTTTAAAAACTTGGTTGATAATTCTTAAAGCTTTATTATAGTTTTGTATTTTAAAGGATATATCACATTCCACATTATAAGTTAGATTATATCCTAAGTATTTAAATGGATTAACCACGATTACATTAAATTATACAAGATATGATTTCGAAACGTTAGCTATGGAGAGCATATGTTAGCAAGGTCATGAACCTACAGGCTGAGTAGCGCCAGTTAGTTATTATTTATGCCAATAGTAGTTCATAAATGGAATCTTTCTATATGGCATAATGTAGGAACTAAGATGCATATTCCAAGAACAGTATGTACAAAGTTCTTCTCTGTGGTTTTTACATAATGAAAATTAGTTTCTTGTTGCTCCACATGATTTCAACCTGAAATGTAATTGAACATTATAAATATATTGTCACATGTTTCACTATATTGAAAATTTATCGATAAGAATATTTAAGTTAATAAAAGTAAGAAATTAGAAATGCTCCAGTAACACTTGATGGTTGCGATATTTATCCCCCGTCGAGAATCAGCAGGGCCTAGTCACTCGGATCCATTTACTCAACAAAGCAAGCAGCATGATTTGCTGCTCTGACCACAAATATCGGGAGTTCTTCATTTGCTGTCTTGTTTCCACACCTAATTTCTGCCCACTTCATGCTGTTGTTGGATAAATTTACGTTATATTTACATTTTTAGCAAAATAATTATCTTCTATAAAGCAAAGAATAAAAATTAATCTTTAAAAAATTTCATTATTATGAATTATAAATAGGGAAAATAGAGAACCTTGGTATAAAATTCACTCCAGTTTTACGTTTTGTTTGGTTTCCATGCCTCTTCGCTTTTAAAGGAGACATGCAATTTCGTTTTTTTTCTCTTTGTAAAATAAATTTTATTTGCTTTGTACCCCTCTCTTTTATCAAATTTCCATCTTAACAGACAGCTGGTGAAATATGGAATTTTAGTGCAGATAGTTAGGCGATTAGTGGCTAATATGTAACCTGGAAATATATGTTGCAGAGGGGCAAAAAATTATAAGAAACACTATTTTGCGTTCTGGAACCGAGTTTATATCTGTGGCATCATGTCTACCAGGATAATTATTATAATAGAGTGGCTATAGCTGAAAATTTGCTCGAAAGAAATAAGGATTAACAAGGGGCTTCCAAAATCATTTGTGGAAGCAGGAAATAAACTCGAACCAGGAGAAAGTGTATTTTGCAGTAAGGGAGAAGTTTTGCTACAAACATGGAAAGATAAAAGAGACGTAAGAATGATTAGCACATTACATCAGGCAACTAGTGAGTGGGGAGGGGGGGTCGGTAAAGTTGTAAAAATGGTCTATTGAATACGTCAATATAACAAGTATTTGAAGGGCATAGACAGGGCTGACCAGTACCTATCATATTACTCCATCCTCAGAAAAACAGTGAAATGGAGCAAGAAAGTTGTATTGTCAAGACCCACCAGGAGGCTTTCAGGAGACATGAAGAAACATAAATTAACACCAATTGTGACTGGAAAGAAAAACATACCCCTCCAAACTTTGCTGCGTTTGAAGTGAACACAAGAAAAGAAAAGAAACTCACTACATATGCTCCTGCACTGTGCCTTTACATAAAGGGGAATGTTTCCAACGCTATCATACCCTCAATTTCTACTAGAAGGTGTGGTCAGTTCACTAATAAATAAATGCATAAATATTATTGTTACTGAATGTATATATAGATGTAAAAATCGCACTATGCCAGCGCGGTTTCAAATTTAAAGGTCCAGTCACTGAGAAAAATGTCCGGTCTAGCAGGGGTGGGTGGATCGTACAGCTGTCAGTCAATGTGTTAAAGGAGTATTTATAAAATGGTACATTCAAACTTGCCCACATATATAATGTTGAACCAGATGCCAAGATATGGCCATTTTCTTGCCCGATATTTAAGGTACACCTTCGGGTCTAAGAGGATGTCCGGTTACACCCTCACGGACACTCTACTTACCAGACGAATCTGGTGTTCGACCAGTCCTAGGGAGAGTTCCGGCATTCTTGTTTCTTGAATTCATCCTACAGGTTCCATTAACCTGAAAAACAAGTTAGGCATTACGTCAGCACAACACTCAGAAATCCAGAAACCTTGACTACCACTTCATCCAATTGTTACGCCAAATAATATCTGCTTAAGTGGAGTGATGGTTTTTCTTTATTTACATCTTTATATTCATTAAGTATCACTTCATGACAAAGCGAGAATGAAGGTGCTGTACTACATCGTTTCAAGCGCCTATCAATTCTCCTCAAGGGTAAACGATTCCAAGTGAAAGAAAAATGACAGAAATTTGTAGCTGCACACAGAATTAATTCCCATGTAATACTTTTTTTTTTTTTTTTCTTTCGTGAAGAAATTTTGAATTAAACATAGAAAGAACCTGTATGTTATTTTGTTTCAAGTTGTGTTTTCTTAAGCAATGCTTCTGCATGTAAATAAATATATGCATATTAAATTATTTTATATTTAAATATATATAAAATATCCTGTTTTCACCATAAAGTTCATGAAATCAACTTACGTATTGCGAATGAAATCACCCATTTTGTTGCATCCGTCCAGGCTACAATATTCTTACCAAACAGTTTTCCCTCCTCATATAAATTATTTTACACGCTCATAGTGCTGAGATTATTTGAATGTCTTCCATGTACTGTTGTTTTCAATCTCACCATCTTGTGTTTCTTCATTGCATCAAATTTATATTCAAATGTAGTTTCCTAGAAAGATAAACGTTTATAACTGATTAGTACATTTTGACAATTATTTAGGTAATCTTCTTCCTATATGTGCAAAATATCAATAGCTAATTATGGACATTTTACTGAAGTGTCTGAATTCAAATAACTTGCAACCGTAACAAATAGAAATTAATTATGCGTAGGATCATCTCTGGGTATACATGACAGAGTCTCTTGTCTCAAATTTTCTCAAACTTATTAAATTAATAATATATAAATTGGTGATTCTTCAGGTTATAGATTAAAATGATGCGAAACACATCTCTTACTTTAACACGTAAGAAATTGTGGGTATTTG
This sequence comes from Diploptera punctata, assembly GCA_030220185.1. Classification (NCBI taxonomy): domain Eukaryota; kingdom Metazoa; phylum Arthropoda; class Insecta; order Blattodea; family Blaberidae; genus Diploptera; species Diploptera punctata. The sequence continues at coordinate 48,088 of JASPKZ010008051.1, read as the reverse complement.
TGAATAAAGTGCATATTGACCTAACAGAGACATGTAGACAGGTGAATGTTGTCAACTCCATGATCTTGATAGAAAACCAGATATAATATGAGGAGTTAAGTTTCATAGACTCCGATGGGCAGGACATTTGGAACGTTGTAAAGTGAATACTTATTGTAGGAAACACAAAGTGGAAACCTTTAAGTAGGAAGGCCAAGGACAGGGTTGGATAATAACATCTGTAGGAAGTTAATTACAGAGGGGATGATTGCAAAATATTATCTCAGGATGTAGATGTATGGAGAGCTTATATCTGCGCTAAAATGGACCACATGAGTCGATGGTGTTAGTGGTAAATAAAAATTTTGAATTAATAATTTTCCTTTTGTGTTTTTCTTTGTAGAAATTTCCGAAGTAGATGTGGATTACTAAATTTCTGTAAACTAGTTTTGTGGAAATTGCATTTGGTTTGGACATATTTCTCCCCTGTTATACACAGAACCGTCGTTTGTAAGATATAAAGGCAATCATGAGGTTTGGGAATGGCACATGTGAAATAGTATATTACTATGCAAGGTTGGGTGTGGTATTTACAGAATCGAGGATAATGTTTAAAAACTGAGTGATTGCGAGATTTTTAATTTCCGAGATTCTGTAAAACACTTCACGAACGTGCGTTGTACATTATTTTTTGCACGATGGTGTTTTCAAAATAGTAAATAGTAGTAAAATAATGATATCTTTGATGGAAATATTTGCGTTCATTATAAACAATTGAGTAACGTTAACAGTGTGGGCAATGTTTGTTAGTTGAAAGTTCTGGAGGCTGAGAGACTATTATTATTGATACAATGGCGGTAAGTACGTATTTGTTTTATATTGTTTCAATTAAAGTTCAGTTAATTTAAATTGCAGTGATTTGTTTCATATAATCTATATTAACACTACCTTTTGGATAGTTTTTCTATATATATTGTACGTAGTGTATATAGAGGGCAGTGGGTTTATTTCCTGCACGTGGGTGTAAATGTAATATTACAGTATAGTTATTTAGGTTGGCAATCCCGAAATATAGAAAGTTGAACTTTCAATCATGGTTGTCATTGCTATAAGTAGAACAAAACGCACTATCGCGCAAAAATTATATTTTGTGCTGCAAAGTATCTCGAAGCCTCGCTCTGCACATGAGTCGTAAGAATCCTGCCCTCGAGAATGATACATATGGTATTGGGAATAAACAGGATCAAAATCCTACAAATTATGAACGTGAAGAAGATCTCTTTCTAAACACTCATTTAAAACGTTAACTAATGTTTTAAATAAAGTGAACAATGTATCAAATTTAAATAATTAATTGTTTGTGTATCTGGAAACTGACGGGTGACATCGGGCTATCAACATTTTGAACCTACTCTTACAGTATAACTAGGCCTACGCTGCCATGAACCTGGGGAACTGATAGAGGCGTCACAGGGAGCGGAGATTTAGGTTCTAAAAGTTAACATTGTAACATAGTATAGTGATAAAATTAATTTATATCCAATCAACTGATTTGTTTTTGTAATATAACTTACAAACTAGTTTCTCAATAATGTTTGTGTGTGATCTAGCAATATTACATTTATATTAAACAACTTACTTTTAAATTATAAATGAATAATGTTCTAATTAGTTTATCGAGAAATATTTTTGTAACTTATATTACTTTAAAAATCAGCTGAATGAATACTATATAAATACTTCTTTTGTTTCTACTTCTTGAAATTAGGCCTTTTGACCTGTTTTCACACCGTGTGGGATTTAATGAATTCCCCATCTAGTAAATGGGCGTCCAACACTTCTATGTCCTATTGGTTTGTACTTTAGTAACAGCTGAGAGATTCTATCTGTAGGCATTCTTTTAACATGTTCATACCAGTTGCTTCTCATGTTTTGAATTCTATTTGTTAAATTAAAAATATGTGTCTTTTCTAATATCTTCACTTCTTTTTCTGTCCAAAATTGCCACAGCTGCTACTAAACGTAAGAACTTCATTTCTGAAGTTTGTACATTAATTTTATCACTGTACTGTCTTGCATTCTTAACTTTTAAAACCTAAAACTCCGCTCCCTGTGAGGTAGAGCCTAGGTCTGTTTGCAGAACCTTCAACACCAACTGATATACCCGTACTGACACAATTTGAAAATTCTATTTCTGAGAAATGCATTAGCGTTTTATGAGCTTATTAAAAATACATATAAACATTGTTTAAGTTCACACGTATGTTGCGATCTTGATATCTAAAATAGAATCGAATAGATTTATTTAGCCTGGTTCTCTTGCAGTAGGTCAAGGCCACATGGGAATAAGCTCTCCAAACATCCCTAATTCAATCATACACTTTATAATTTACCTTCCTCAAATCGTAGTTAATGTCATTCTCCCACTTCATTCTTGGCCTACCTACTGGACGCTCTCCTCTCATTTTCCTACAGTGAGTTTTTATGTTCATATTTCATTCCCCATTTGTGCCACATGTCCAGTCCACCCCAGTCTATGAAATTTACGAATTTACTATTTTTATTACATCTGGTTTTCCATAAAGATCATGCAGTTCACTGTCATATAGTCTTCTTCATTCATCTGTCTGTTCGTCTCTCTTTGTTTAAAAAATGTTTCTAATAACTTTATTTATAAACACTCCTAATGTTTTCTCCTCCCTTAAAGTAATAGTCATTGTTTCGGTATCTATTTCATATAACAGTTTTATATGTTTTCAGTTTTTTTACAAAAATCCCTGTAATCCGTAATAGCAGGCATTTCCAGAATTGTAAAGAGTGTATAATTAGAATAATTGCAAGGGTTAAAAGTGAATAAATAGCAAAATATCTTTACTTTCTTTGTGCTTCTCATTCCTATTTTTGATTATTGTCCCTAGGTATTTGAATTTAGCCACTTCCTCAAAATTTGGCTCATTTGTCATTAACTGTCCATTTCCATTATATAATGTGGTTCTTTGTGTGAATATATATATAGTTTTATTGATGTTTACTTCCAGCGCCAATTTCTTAGTGTTACTGAATAGTGTGGTGTGTGTTGTCCTTTAGTATCTCCTCGCTATTGCCTAATAATACTACATAATTAGCATAAACTAACAGCTTATTAGGCCTTAATAATAATAATAATAATAATAATAATAATAATAATAGCTTTATTTTACCTGGCAGAGTTAAGGCCTTAAGGCCTTGTTTACCACTCAACCAGGTTTAAAAAAAATACAAAAAAAAAATTCTTACATCTAAATTACAATATGTGTATATATATATATATATACATATATGTATAAACGATTACAAGTTATGAATACAATACAATTAATATTTATAATGTATTTTGATTTACTCTAATTTTAACGAATTAAATACATAATATGTACAAAATATATTAAGAAACGAGGAAAAGATTAATGACAGAGTATAAAATTAAATAAATAGAGAAAAAGTAATCATTAGACAACAGGTAACTGTATAAGCGTGACTTAAAGGTGCCAAGTGTGCGGCAACCCCTGATATCTTGAGGAAGGAGATTCCAGGAGCGGGCAGAGGCTACTGTGAAGGAAGTATAATAGGAGGAAGTGCTATGAAGAGGAATTGTTAGCAGACTGCTGTCTTGCGACCTAGTGTCAATATTGTGGTAAGAGGATAACTTCTCAAATCTGGACGCCAGGTAATAGGAGTGTAGGAATTCTGAAGCTTGAAAAGTAGTGAAAGAGAGTGCAATTTACGTCTGTCAGTAAGACGGAGCCAAGAGAGGTTATTAAAGTGTTCGGATATATTGTCATAACGGCGGATATTGAAAATGAATCGAACGCAAGCATTATGAACACGCTGCAGTCTCTGCGACAATACATAGTTTAGACTATTATATATAATGTCACAATAATCGAAGTGTGGTAACACAAGATTCTGCACAAGGATTTGTTTTAACGAAACTGGGAGGAAATTCTTTAAACGTCTAAGATAGGGTAAGATGGAGAAAGTCTTTTTACATATGTGTTTCATTTGTGTTTGCCAGGTTAAATTTGCGTCTAGATGTAGTCCAAGATCTATTACTGAAGAAGAATAAGGGATAATTATATTATTTATAGTAATGTTTGGAAGTGTAGATATGTCAAAGGTTGTAAGCAGTCTTTGTTGTCCCATTAGAATTACTTGTGACTTGTTCGGATTTAGATTTAGACCGATATTTGAATACCAGTTGAAGATGGATATGAGATCGTCATTCATTTTCGTCAAGCTGTTATAGAGAGAATGAGGAGGTGAACGTAGGTAAATTTGGCGATCATCAGCATTGAGGTGATAACGGCAGTGCTTTAGTACAGTTGGTAAGTCATTTATGTAGATTGAAAAAAGAAGAGTTCCGAGAACACTGCTCTGGGGGACTCCAGCCGGCACGTTGCGCCAAGACGAAGATCTAGAGTTTAATGAAATGTATTGTTGACGACCGCGCAGGTATGAGTCGAACCAGGATAAAGCGCTGTCAGACAAGTGTAGGTGCTTGAGCTTTATCATAAGTAAGTCGTGGTCTACTACGTCAAAAGCTTTGCTGAAGTCAAGTAAGGTTAAAGGAGTCAAATGACGTCTGTCCACGGCTTCACGAATATCTTAAGTAATTTTAGGAAAGTTGTGGTTTTGCTATGACCAGATCTAAAGCCGCATTGATAAGGATCAAGGAGGTGATTTTCTTGGAGATATTCAGTCTTTTGCTTATGTACAATATGTTCCAGGGCTTTAGATAATGTCGGAAGAATGCTAATCGGTCGGATGTCATTACACTTAGTATGTGCACTTATTTTTGGTATATCCCGAACTCTAGACTGTTTCCATACAGTAGGGAAGATAGAAGTTATAAGGGAAGCTTTAAAAATATGAGTCACTGTGGGTAGTATAATGTCAATGATTTTATTTAGCATTAAAATTCTGATGTTATCTGTTCCGTGTGCATTGGATTTAATCCGCTTGAGTGCTTTTTTAACGTATATAGGCGAAATGTCCTGAAAGTAAATTTTCTCTCTTCCTATATGGGGGAATGGGGATAAGTCTTTAAAAATGTATATTTTAGTGTTGTTGTCTGGAGGTGTCATGGGTATTGAGGTAAAATGTTCATTTAAATCATGTACAGAAATGTCTATAGAGACAGTTGGGGATTCAACTGCCTAAGCCCCTTTGTACGGAGATTTCGCCAAGTGTCCCGTGCACTTATTTCAGGTCAGATTATAATGTGTGCGTGCCGTAGTTTGGTATTGCGTATAGTTTGTTTAGTTGTGTTTCTAAGTTGTTTGTACAGTTTCTCGTCATTTTTATGTCGTCTGTATGTTCGGTATGCTTTGTCTCGTTTTGACATAAGTTCACGTATTGAGTCATTCATCCAGGGAGGCGGGAAAATCGTCGGGTTTTTACTGGTGCATGTCTGTCATATAGTTGTAGTATCAGTGTATTAAATGTGTCTACTCTTTCATCAACTGATCTAAGATTCCATATTGTGTACCAAGGTAGTTCTAAAGCGTCTGATTTTAGTTTAGTATCGTCTATGTTTTGTAAATTTCTGTACGTAATCAATTTAGAGCGTCTTTTAGGAGATTGGAGTGAGTATTCGACGAATACAATGTCATGAGCAGATATGCCGGGAGCAGCAATTTGTCCATATGACAATACTTTCTGTGGATGTATAGTGACTATTAAGTCCAGTAGAGTGTCGGTAGTAGCAGTATGATGTGTGGCAGAGAGAGAGGAACAATGGTCATATTAAAGCTTTGGAACATATTTTTAAGTTGTATGGCTGGTGAGTCAGTCTGAAGAAGACTTCTATTAAAATCGTCTGCGTTAATAACGTGTTCATAATGAGGCAATGAATCGTTCAGAGCGTTTTCTAGATTCGAACGGTGCCCTATTTTTGTAGGTTTTGTATACAATCCATAAGAGACTTTTTTTTAGACTGCCTTGAATTTCTACGAATAGGAACTCGGGACAGTTTAATATTTTTAGGGAAAATAAATCAATGGTGACAATATAATAATTTAAAAACGTTATACAGAATATACAGAAGGGGACTTGTGGACAATTCTTGGATTAAGCTCATTTGATATAAAGGCACAAACTCCTCCACCACTTTTATCTATTCTGTCATTTCTGAGCAGTGTATATCCGTCTAGGTGAACAAGGGACGAAGGTATGGAAGGGGTGAGCAGGTTTCCGAAATTAAAACGCGCTCAGTCCAAGAGATGAAAACATGGTTTCAAACTCATCAAAGTGGGACAGAATGCTTTGTAAATTTACGTGAGCGATTTTAAGTGGTGATTTATGAATAGAAAATGCATTCTTAAGTAAACTGCTAGTTGTTGGAGGAGGGGATGGTAGGGATTCATGGAATGTTGCTACCTGTTTTAAAATCTGTCTGCACAATAAGAGGGTGATTGGGGAAGGTGTCTTGAGTCAGGGGTTGCAAACAAGTCATCATTTGTCAGCTCAATGTTGCCAATAGCAGAAAATAAAAATAAACTATGTACTGTAATAACTCTAATCAAATTAAAATAATTTAGCTAATCAAATAACTTAAAAAATGAAAATAAAACAAGTAAGTTGTCCTAAATAAAAAATAATAAACTTAAAACTTACCTAAATTAGAAATAAATTAACAATATAATTGTTAGCAAAGAAAAGACAAATAAAGTAAACATATTTTACACTCAGGTCCTATCTAGTTCATATCCGTAGAAGATCTAATTTTTCGTTTTTCGCCATTTACTTTGGCTATGACGGCACCGTCCATTCTTCATACATTTTGAATACCGTATTTTTGTATACTGTCTTGTAGCAGGCGATAGCGACACTTCGTTAGGTCCTCGCGAACAGTGACCCCACTTCCTTTCAACTTTTTCTTGCTTAGAAAAACTTCACTGCGCTTGCGATAACTAACAAATTTCACTCTTATAGCCCGCGGTCTTTCTGCATTACTAACACCAACACGGTGACTTCTGTCAATGTCAGTCACTGATAGATCGACACCGATCTTCTTGGCCACCTCGATGGCTTTTTGGTCAGTGTCCTCTCCTGCCTCTTCTTTTACACCAAAAATCCTGAGGCATTGACGTCTCTGGTATTGTTCTAATTTGTCTATTTTATTTTCCAACACCTCAATCTTTTTGTCTTTTTCATCAAGGGTCTTTTTCAGTTCCTCAATTACCTTAGTGTTGTCCTGAATGGTCTTCTGCACTTCCGCTACTACCTGGTCCCGCAACATGGACACAAACACCTGCAGAGTGCTGGGATCCTGTAGCGCCTCTTTCACCACACGTTTCACTGCTTCCTCCGTAGAACTTGTCGAATCGTTGTTTGAATTACGTGTGTTTTTCCCCATGTTGTTAAATGTACACACTTTTGACACCTGACTACGAATATGCAACTTTAACTATGAAATAACGAAGGCACCTGCTGAAAAATAACTTAAAACCTGGAGCGTAACTTGTGCGTGTTAGTAGCTAGCCGCCTTCTTCATCCTCTGAATAGTGAATTTCAAAGTTTCTGAAAACTGTTTGCCTACTCACATCGTACTCTTTGTACCATTTAGACAAGTTGGGTAATGTTTATATAATATCTAATGAAAATTAGATTATATTTGACTTGAAGACAAGAAACTTGTACCTTAATATCTTGTAATGAAAACAGACAGACGTGCGAGAGCATAAACTGTATACACAATCACATAAACATGCGTTGCCATGGTAACCCGATTATTGCAGTTATTTTTAAAACTGAATAACAGGTGGTTACACTGTTAAAAATAAAGTGACATTTAAAAAAGTTAAAAATAGCAATCATGTTAACATGGATAACTTACAAAATATATACATTTACGAAAATATTTGAGAAATTAATGCCTGAAAATTGGCAGGCCCCGTGGGCTTGTAGTCAGCGTTCCAGATGTCCCGGGTTTAGATTCCTGAACTTGGACATCAGGCTTTTTGTCTAATGTTTTATTTTCCCGATTGATACATCTTGACGAAAGCTGACGATTGAAACTCAAACGAGCGCCTTAACTTGTCTGAGTCTAAATTTATACTAAACGAAAATTATGTGACGCAGAAAAATGACCTCAAAAGGGCGGCGCTTGCGATGCATCACAGTTAGGAATTCTTTGATTCTTTATCTATCGAGGGACGTAATTACATTTTAGATGTAGATGATAGATATGTAGCTACAAGACCAAAGTGTATCCCCCGATTTTGTTATCATTTTGGTATTAGTTATTATTGTTATCAATTAAGAAAAAAAAATACAAGAAGGACAGAGGTAAAGGTAAAGTAGCTCCACTGTAGGCCCAACTAGGCCTACATTCTAATTCTTCACCAACTTCGTTTTATATTTTAATTGGAACTTACCTCGTATTTTAGCGAAAGTTTACATGCAATCACAGCTTTCATTTAACGCAATCGCTTATTAATTTACGTCCAAAACAAAATTGTTTGATTCCCGATTTTCCTGAAATAAAGGAACGCGAAATTGTAATTATTTTTGTAGCAAAACAAATTTTGAAATACTATTCCTGCCGTAACCACGTGACCGTGTTGCTATTGTTGAACCGCGACGTTCAAATGTCGTAGTCTATTTTATTGAGTGATTTTTCGCATTGTTATGTTTCAAAAAAGTAATAAAGAGTTCTATATGTAACCAGCCTCATGGGCTAACGGTCAGCGTTCCTGACTACAGTGCATATGGTCCCGGGTTCAATTCCCGGTCAATTAATAACCATTTTTTCTTAAAGGCAATTATTCCTGTGGTTGCCCATGGTCTGGAATTTAGGTTAAGTTTAGGTTAAGAACTCTCCTGGCACTTTATTATAATTTTTCACCCATCATATCATCGGGGTAACTTAACTCCGTCTTCCAGATGCCTCAACCTAATAATTGGATTAGAATTCTGCCAAAGCTAGGGGAGAAAGTCAGAAATGTCATAAGAAAGAACCTGGTGGCATTAGACAAAACAAATATCTAGTGCAACAGGTATATAGTAATGTAGGTAGCAGGTAAATTATTTATTTATTATGAATTTATAAGTAATTTATTAACAATTTTACGATTTAAGTAGTATATAAATAACGGGTTCTGGCGCACCCTCCACTTCTCAATTTCAATACATTTACACCCCAAATCATATGAAAAAATAATAAAATAGGTCGAAAATCAGACAATTTTGATGACTTGTTTTCTATAAAAATAGAAAAAAAGTCATGAAATAAGCAAAAAAATACATAAGTAAAAAATATAAATAAAATAGGTAAAAAAAACAAGACAATTTGAATATAAAAAATATATAGATTCACTGATAAATAATTAAAAAGATACATATTTCAACTCACCCCGGTTTGTTTGTTGTCCATTATCAGCCGAATACAAGTACGTCTACACTAGTTGAATGATCTTGAATGATGTCTCTATGTATATACAATTTTAACATTGAATAAGCTTAGACAGGAATGTGACGTGTTCGTGACGACAGCGCGTTATTACTAACCTCGAATTGATTAACAGGTTATAACTTGATTAAAAAGTTACGTTTCCGGTACTACAAGAAAATATTAATCACCTCAAATCATATGAAAATAAAATGAAATAGATAAAAAACAAGACAATTTAAATAGCAAAAAATATATGAATGAAAATAAAATAGATCAAACAGATAAAGATTTAAAAATAAACAAAGTAGATTTAAAAATAAACAAAGAAAATAAAAACAAAGAAGATATAAAAATAAACAAAGAAGGTTTAAAAATAAACAAAGAAGGTTTAAAAATAAACAAAGATTTAAAAAATACTCGTTGTCCACAGACCAACTGTCTCAGACTGCGTCTAAATATGCTTAACAATTCGTTGATGTTTAATATCATAACCAAATGTCTCTTGTCCTAACATAATAATATAACACACAGTTTTAGATGCTACTTTACTTTCAAAATCAAGTACGAGCTTGTTGCTTGTACCACCATCGTCGACACCTGTTATATGTTCAGTTAAATCTATCAAATTGAAAGTATGTCTAATCCTATAAAAACCACAAAGGGATTGAAACAAGGGTGCAGTCTATCACCAATTTTATTTAATATTTATCTAGAATTTATATTAATGAAATGTAATCAAAGCTGTAAAGTTATGGGGATCCCAATAGGCAACAGATTTTGGCTAACATTACAATTTGCCGATGATGACCTGGTTTTAGCGCAAGACAAATTTGATATGGAATTCATGATAAAAAGGTTGAAAAACATATGAATCATGGGGTCTCACAGTAAATTTACAAAAAACAGAATATCTGGCAATAAATAGCAATGAACGAGAAAATTAAATATTGGAAGAGGGAATCCAAATAAAGCAAGTGAAACAAACTAAATATTTGGGAATAATTATGGATAACATTGAAGGTATAGGCAAAGAGAACATAAAACATAGAATTGAATTGAGTAGCAAAATAATATCATCGTTAAATTCCATATGGTGGGATAAGCATATTTGGAAAGACACAAAAAAGAATATTGGTAAAACATTAGTGGAATCTGTTGCAATGTACGGAAGTGAGGTATGGACAATCAACAAGTACTACAAGAATAGACTAATAGCTCTAGAAATGGATTATTTACGCAGAAGTGCCAGAAAGTCTAAATTAGAACATGTCACAAATAAGGAAATTAGAATAATAATGGAAGCAGAAGAAAGCATAATTGAAAGAATTAAGGAGAAGGAATTAAAGTGGTTAGGGCATGTTTTAGGAATGGAAGATGAACGATGGCCGAAGCAACTACACTGCTAAAAAAAATAGGGGATATTGTAGAATAACCTATTAAGACTATGTTTTTTGGAATAGTATTAGATGCAATCACTTCCTATTACTCCAAGATAATGTAAATAAGAGTTTGAAGTTGTTACGTAACCTCGGTACCACACCAGAGGGCAGTGTCTGTACTGTTGATGTGAAAGGGCGGTGTGGGCGTGAATGTTTTGTTGCTGTTTTTAAATCCAGTCCAGTTTTCAGTTAGAATGACTTGCCTTAGGGACAGTGATGCCTCGACAACGTGATTTACCTGAACCAATGGCTTGGAGGGCCATAGGAAGCTGGACAGACACAACAAGAGGTGGCACAAGCCATTGGGGTGTCTCAAAGCGAGATTTTCAGACTTTGGAATCATTTTCAAAGAACATACTGTTCACAGAAGAGCCGGACAAGGTCGACCAAGGGCAACAACAGCAAGGGATGACCGCTACCTCTTGTTAACAGCCCGTCGGAATAGACAGCAGAATGCAACTCAACTGCGAAATACACTTCAAACAGCAACAGGACGCAGGGTGTCAACTCAAATTGTCCCTAATCGACTACATGGAAGTGGTCTCTATGCCCGTAGGCCCATGGTGTGTACCAGGTTAACTCCACAATACCGTAGAGATCTGGAGAGAAAAAGGGACACGAAACAATCCAGCTTTTGTACGTGAAAGATCCCCATATGGTGGCGGTGGATTGATGGTGTGGACAGGAGTCAGTAGTGGTGGACGTACGGACCTGTACGTCATCCAAGGTGGTACTTTGACTGCGGTAAGGTATAGAAATGAGATTCTCCGACCTTTTGTCGTGCCTTATGCTGGTGCCATAGGTGATTCTTTTCTTTTTATGGACGATAATGCACGACGCCACAGAGCTGGCTTGGTGGACGACATGCTGGAAGTGGAGGGTATCGAGCGTATGCAATGGCCAGCTTCCTCCCCGGACTTAAATCCGATTGAGCATGTGTGGGATGCATTAGGCAGGCGCATTGCAGGCAGACCAGTACCTCCCACAACTGTTCCAGAGCTGCACATTGCTCTTATATAAGTGGCCACGTATCCCCCAAGAACTCATTGCTAACCTCATTGCATCAATGCCACACAGGTGTGAGGCAGTGCTGGCCGTTCGAGGAGACCATACACCATATTAAAGAAACATTTTCACCCATGTTAATGTTGCTTTGTTTGTTTGCCATATTCCTAATCAGGATCTCTTTGACATCTGGTGTGGTACAGAGGTTACGTAATGACTTCAAACTCTTGTTTACATTCTTTTGGAGTAATAGAAAGTGATTGCATCTAATACTGTTCCTAAAAACATAGTCTTAATAGGTTATTCTACAATATCCCCTATTTTTTTTGAGCAGTGTATATGAATGGCATCCGAACAAAAAGAAGAAAAGTGGGAGACGAAAGTTAACATGGAAGGAAAACATGAAGACAGCAATGCAAGCTAGAGATCTAAGCATCGAAGATGCCCAAGGCCGTCGGCTTTGGAGGTTTGGCACGGGAAGACGGCAGCAGCTGTAAAATCCCGATGATAGAGAGAGAAATCTACCATACCCTTTGGTCTATTTTTTAAAAATTCATCACAAGAATAACATACGCCATCGTTGTTGCATACATTTCTTCTAAGTTGTATATAGACAAGATACATATTTAGATATTCTCCATTTGATATATTTAAATTTGTTAGAGAAGATGAACATTTTTCACCTCTTCTGTTTTCGAAGTACGCATTTCTTAAATTGCAATGATCAAACTTTGCTGAATAATTCTTGTGATTATCATTATTCCTATCTGTTTGAAACAGAAAAATAATCCATTCTGGCAAATCAAATTCTGAAAAATTTGTCAAATCTATTACACAATGATTTTCAGAAACAGCTCTTACATCGGTTTAATCTGTTTGACTTTTTATAAAATTAATACCAATAGGTTGTTTTACTAACTCAGCTTTCAATGTTACTTCAACTAGAGGATCATACCTCAGGATAGGCATTCGAATACACATACTCTCGATTTCAATCTTACCAGGTTTACAACTTCCCCAAACATGCATAGCCATATTATCATCATTATCTCTCCTAAAAGTAATCTTCAATTGCCCTTTATACATTATGTCCCTGTAGCCGCTAAAGAATCCACAAAGAAGCCTTAGATTAAATTGTACTTCGCGTGTTCTCTTTGCATTTTCAACACCCCAACACCATCTGTCCCATCTTCTTTCAATGGTAGCCATCCAGACATTTTATATTCAGATAGCTGTGATTTAGAAAGGAGACAAGTTCCTAAAGCTGTGCTAATGATACCTGGGTAGTCTATTCTATCAATAGTAGTATTACATGTATTAACTAATATTTGAGACCACATATGAGGGAAAAAATTATCAACTGCTCTCACCTCAGCTTTATCATTGTATTCTGTGCCATCTTTTTCAACTAATTTGTATTTCATGTGGACATAGGCATGATAAGGGTGTATGAACCCATCACCGAAATCCACGTTGAAGATGACATTCTTATTAGGTGAATTTAAAACCCCAATAGTTTCATGAGTTGGTGGAAACTCTTAGTATTCGTATGAGATAATGTTGACCATTTATTACAATAAAACTTATGGGTGTTCACATACTTTTAAAATATAGTCACTAGGCTATCTCCAAAATCAATTGGGATCCCATTTTCTTTTTTTAATATCCACTTTTGTGGTATTAAAGTTAAGATGTTGAACTGGAAAAAATAATGGATATTTTGGTTCATAGATGATAGGCTCTTTAAATTCTGCATTAGTTTTAAACGATGCAATAATATCTGATTTTTATGATTATAGTCATCATATTGTGATACATTCCATCCGCTAAATTACAATGAATATCAATTGTTTCAAACGGGTGAAATCTAGGAACACAATCACCACTAGATTCCGTAATAGGTTCAACCTCACCATTGAATCCAAGCACCTCTCCATAGTTTTACCATAATTCAGATGTAATTTGAATGGAGATTTTGTATCAACTCGGTTGGTGGTATCATTTCCCTTGATTGATATATTATTGGTAACAAATGGTGGTTGTGAGTTAATATATTTTTCTAGCGTAGTAACATTATACTGTCCAACCAGAATAATTAGCTCTTTTTATCACTATTTTCCTCATAACATAATATGTTATTAGCCTTTGTTACATTAGATGTGAGATATGTTGTATAAAAACCAATTAACGCAACTCGTAGGTAAATTGTAAAGATAGTTTGAATATATAAGTCATTTATTAGCAATATTTTCTTATGTTTAGTCTTGAGATTACGTAGGCCTCTGATAATGATTCTTAGTAGTTCATATGTGCCAAAAAGGCATGTGATAGTCATAATTTTCCAATCCATTCATGTAAATTAAAATTGTCGCTTTAGCTCGAGGTCACAACGGAAGAGTCCCAAGCGGCCTTTGGCACTACACCTCAAATATTAAGAATAAATTAAACATTAAGATCATACTAACGGATTAAAGTTTCAATTCCGTCCATCGCTTTACTATGGAATCGCAGGTGCGGTTGCTTTCCACATCGTTTCGGATATGTCTAATTGATGTCTGACATATTTTTCCATTTGCGACTTATTTACAGCATCATCTTCATCAATTCCTGGTTTAATTTGTGTAATTCTCCTCTTATTATTTAAGGTTATATAGTCATCTGAGAAATCGACAACTTCTTTTTTAATATAATTTTTATATAAAATTTGATTTATCCGATTTAATTCTTCTATTACCTCTTGCTTATTTAAAACACTATTTCTAGGTGCATATTTTCTTCTATATAATTTTTATCAAAAGAATAGTCCTCCATTTGTTTTTTATTTATAGCGTCATATCCATCAATACCAGGTTTTATTTTTGCTATTCTTCGTTTATTGGATAATGTTATATAAGAATCGGAATGATCTATAACATCCTTTCCAACATAATTTAAAGAAACCCGATCATAGGTTGATATTTTATTTTTGATGTTCTTAATTTCATTATTCAGGATATGAGCTTGATCACTTGTAACATAACCGGATACATCGGGTACACTAGTTGGTAGAGATTTTATTTTCTCGCTTATGGGATCTATGATCTCTTGTATATTATATTGGTTACAATATTATGGTTTGCAGATTATGTTTATAGGCATTTATAATGGCACATTCCATACGAAATCGGCAAAAAAAAGTGAAAATTGAACTCACATCTTTAAAAGTTTACCATTTTTTACAGTGAAACTTTATGATATACTGAATATCTGAACCGAATTTCAAGTCTTCGCTTGGTGTAATTAAAAAGTAATAGAGCTGTCAATTTATCGTATTGTTTTAAATAGTATCTTTTATAAAATACGTTTCTCGAAGTATGGCTATTCCCTCAACTTGAAAAGATAGTCACATTATAGATGATTTTATGCTCTATCGCTTGAAAATTAGTGTGTTAATATTTACGTTTTTCTGAAGGGCGTAAACGCAATTAATATGCAATTGACCTTCCTCACCAAAAATTTTATAAAATCAAAAAATACCACATTATTACCTGAACACCAGTTAATTTTTTGTAAGTGGTATTAAAGTGGAGTCTTGAAAGGAAACTACCAAAAATAATTATTTTTCCTAAAATCTCCTACGTGTAGACTGTCCGCAATACCTTTCGCGTGAGTGGAGATTGCTCGCTCGTACAAACAATGACGGAGCTACTTGGTAATAGTCCTTTGCGCACTTACAAATATTTTTTATTGTTATTATCATCATTACATTATTTTTAGTATCATTATTACAATTATTACATTATCATCATCATCATCATCATCGTGGACAAGTGGTTACTCTGCACGCCTCCGATTCCGAGGTTCGCGGGTTCAAACTCGATAGGAATCAATGGCATTTTAAAGGCGTAACAATTCTGAATGTAGCTTTCTCCAGAAGGAAGGAAATCCGTGAGTCCCGTGTCGTAAATGTATGGTACGTAGGAGAACCTCGCGCTTGAAATAAATTGCTACATAATAAACGTAATTAAATATAACAATCTTTATTGATAACCTCAGTAGGCGGTTAATTTTGTGCTGATTTTCGCTAATGTCTAGTTTAATTTAAATTACTAAGCACCTACGAATTCAAGCTGGTAGGCCTATTAAAATATTTTCTAGAGAGTAGTTTTGTAATGTGTTGTAATGTTTTGTACTTGTACCCTACACCAATATCTGATGTTGAATATTGTAAGTAATGTTAAGCTATCGATAATAATTTATAACAATTTTCATGCTGTTACAAGTAATATTTAAGAGGTATAAATATATTTTATTGGCTTGGTATCACTTACTGATCTTGCATCCCCTACTCATGACATATCTAAGATGATATTAAAATGCACGATAATATTAGCTTTTATTATAAGATAAATTATTATAATATTTAATTTAATGTCTAAACTTCCCATTATTCTCCTTTTATAACACAAAATGTATTACTTACTTACTCACTTACTCACTGGCACTATCGAACCCGTAGGTTCATGGCCGCGCGGACATAAGCTCTCCATACATCCCTATCCTGAGCCAATGCTTTCCAATCATTCCCTGTATAATCTACTTCCCTCAAATCATAGTTAATGTTGTTCTCCCACCTCATTCTTGGTCTACCAACTGGGCGTTTTCCTTCTGACTTTCCTACAAGAAGTTTCCATGCACATCTTTCATTCCCCATACGCGCAACATGTCCTGCCCAAAGCAGTCTACGAGACTTAACTGTTCTTATTATATCTGGCTTCCTATAAAGACCATGTAGTTCATTGTTATGTAGTCTTCTCCATTCACCTGTCTGTTCATCTCTCTTTGGTCCAAAAATTTTCCTAAGAACTTTATTCTCAAATACTCGTAATCTCCTTTCCTCCCTTAAAGTAAGAGTCCATGTTTCGCACCCATATAATATAACTGGTAGAATAATAGTTTTATATATTTTCAGCTTAACGTTTTTTGAAAGGAGTTGGGACGTCAAAAGTCTCTGCAATGCATAATAGCATGCATTTCCAGAATTGAGCCTATGTTTAATTTCTTTGTGCATCTCATTCTTATTTGTGATTATTGTTCCCAGGTATTTGAATTCAGCCACTTCCTCAAAATATCCCTCATTTGTCATTAGCTGTCCATTTCCATTATATACTGAATTTCTACGTGTGAACATATATTTAGTTTTACTGATATTTACTTCCAGTCCTAATTTCTTAGTGTTACTCAATAGTGTGTGCGTGTTGACCTTTAGTATCTCCTCGCTATCGGCCAGTAGTACTACATCATCAGCATAAACTAACAGCTTATTAATACCATTCAGTTGTAAACCTTCCTCATTCTCTAAAGATTTAATGGCATGCTCTAGTACAAAATTAAATAGTAGAGGAGATAGTGCATCTCCTTGTTTCAACCCATTCTACAAAATGTATACCTCTACGATTATTATCTCATTCCAGAAACGTTTAAGAAATTGTAAAATTATATATTAACACATAATATTGTTAATAACTATTGTATACTAATATATGCATAATTAAAATGATATTTAACTTCTAACTCACCATTCAGTCTTTGTAGATCTGCAAACTTGTGAGTTAAAAACAATAAGATATTATTTTAAATTTGACAGTGACACTTAAAATGACGAGATGCACTAAACATATTGATGTAAATCAACTACCTAGTATGTAATCTGAACTTAAGAATTGTTTATGTAAAACAGATGTTTAAGGAAGACTTGCTGATGCTGCATTATTATCGTTTGGTAGGAAGTGGTACGGGTATTAAAACATTCGGTTTTATTTGGAAGTGATATCTTATAACAATACTATTTCCCAAAGTTTTCAGGGTACAATACAATACACTGAATAAAAAGTTATTTTAAGACTGAAGTTAGTAATTATAACATAATAAATTTTTTTACCAGTTTATTCAATTAATGATGAAAGAGTTTTTATTATATAATATTACATTTAAACTGTAATAAAAAAATTGTAACAAAATAAATAATTTGTTTTTAAAAAGGGCAGAAGATTACGAGTATTTGAGAATAAAGTTCTTAGGAAAATTTTTGGATCAAAAAGAGATGAACAGACAGGTGAATGGAGAAACTAAATAATAGTGAGCTACATGATCTGTATGGGAAGCCAGATATAATAAAAACAGTTAAGTCTCGTAGGCTGCGATGGGCAGGAAATGTAGCACGTATGGAGGATGAAAGAGGTACTTGGAAATTTCTGGTAGGAAAACCTGAGGGAAAACGCCCAGTTGGAAGACTAAGAATGAGGTGGGAGAATAACATTATACATGATTTGAGGGAAGTAGATTATACAGGGGATAATTGGAAAACGTTAGCTCGGGATGGGATGTATGGAGAGCTTATGTCCGCACTGCCATGGACCTACAGGTTCCACAGAGCCAGTGAGTGAGTTAGTTATAAATAATTTGTTTAATAATTCACAGTAAACGTAAGTAACAGAGCTCTTTACTTCTCACTTCAGCAATAAAATTTGATAAATAAATATCTACTGCGTAAGAATTAAAATATCGCCACTTTTATAAATTTACGGTACTGTTCCATTAAGCAGAACATATAATAATCTACCGTATTCGATTTAATGGCAGTTGAAAAAGTCACTGATGAAGCTCTTTCAATAAAGTAGGCGCGCGACCTTGGTCGTGAAATGAATCTGCTGCGCCGTGGACCAGCGAGTTTTTACGAAAATAGAATAAAAAACATTTCTATTGTGTGAACTATTCAACTCTCCAAAAGGGTAATTGCTGGAAATTAATCCTTATTACGTGAATAGTATCCTGTATTTGTTCCGTTTTCATGTTTTGATATGTACTGCAGTAAACCGCCATAAAATAGAAAATTGACACCGAAAATAAAAATATCTTAATTATAAAAATAACACTCTTGAACTATATGATATCACCTACATAAATATGTTTGAAATAAATTTTTGCAATATACTGTTCCAGAAATATTAGTTAGTAAACGTTTTAGTTTATCATATTTACGATAATTTTAGATCATCATAACAAGTAAAATAATAAACAGAATACATATATGAATCGAAAGCTATACACATGACTTTATTATATATCATCCTCTAACTTGGATACACTTCCGAGATCATTACCAACATTAAAAAAAGTATAAAAATTAAATTTCTGTATTAATACGTTTATAAATGTATTCACTATTTTTAGGGATACATAAAATTAAAAAAATAAATTGCAAGATTTTTTGCTGTCCGATTTGATATGGATTGTCCCAATATTGAAAATTTAACGAATAGGTACACATGAATTTTGTAACCATCCTGTAATCCCATACCAGGTTTAGACTTAAAATATATCTTATCTTCATTAAAAACATTAAACGATCTCCTATGATCAACTACTGTACTGTTTTGAAATACTTCATATTTGTGCATCTACATATGTTACTATTTTAACAATTGATCCATCACATAAAATAGGGAAAAATCGTTGACCACCAGTAGGTATAAAAATATTTTTAGCGAGTGTACCGTTATAATATATAACACTAACTATATCTGTATCCCTAGATCTCCTTTCTCGTGAAACAATATCTTCACTTATTTTAAAACATTCATCTTTGATTTCTTCTATACGTTTTTTGATAACCCTCAATACTTGATTATGATAATTTGTTACATATTCTTCTATTTGATTTTTATTCACCGCATCGTTTGCATCAATACCAGGTTTGATAGCTGCTGATCTTCTGTGATTATGTAATGTTACGTAAGCTGCTGTAGTGCCTATGATATCCTTTTTGATGAAGTTTTTATTCATATTTTTGTCGGCATAGTTTGTAGCTTGGTCCTTTGTTAGAACATCGGATAAATTCTGTGGAACCAAGTTTGTTTGGTTGTTATATTTTGATGTAGTTCCGCAAAATATTGTGATTGGCATTTAATAGTGTTAAAATCTTTTTAAAAGAGATACCCGTAGTATACATTTTTAAAACTGTGACACATAGATGTCCAGAGATAACTTCGTCAAAATTTTGTATACGCTCATTATTATAGTATATAGTGCTGTCAGAAGCTCCGCTTCCCCCCTTGCGGCCACACAGATAATTAACCAATCGCTTAGGTGGTTGCTCACCAAATGAATCAAACACATAACTTGTATGTTTGACGCTTGTGTCGCGTAGCACACTTCTGACTCTCCTTCCCTTGCGGCCCCGACTATCTTTGATGTAACATACCCAGTGAGTTCCAATGTTTTTACTTATGTCGAAATTAATGACACTACACTTATATGTGTTGGGGTTTTAAGGTAACTGATCAATCATATATCCTTTAACATCTTTACACATTTTTATAATGTCATAATTACTCAGAACCGTAGCGATACCAAGTTTTTTTATCGCGGTGTTTTTTTAGTACTCTTGCGTTTACGTGTACATGATATTGAACTCCCAACTACTACATTTGGTGGGTCCCTTTTAGTCTCCATTGCAAGGTTATGACGTTTTTTGTTTTTATTGTGAACGGCATTGGCTATACCTGCGACACCGCCTGCAAGGGCCCCAATAGTCCCTAATGCTGAAAGGAGTATAGGTATAGTGAATATAAAGCCACCCCTATGCTGTAGCTTTATTGCAGAACCAATTTTTGCTTTTTTAATATTATTTACTGCTTTCATATATGAAGATATAGTAGCACCGCTTCCAGTCTTTGGAGTGTGTTTGTTGCCGCTAAGATGTTTACGTAATTATGAGACAGCATATGTTAGTACTGGTAATGAAAAAAGATTTCCACCTCTGCGAACTGGTATAGCACTTCCAGATTTAATATTTTTAAACAAAATGTTCAATGGTGAGTAGTTCTGCTAGTGATATCATTTATATATAATAAAAAGTATGTAGTTACAATCAACCCCATCCAAGATGGACTTTACCATGCATTTCTCCAGCAACACCTGATGAAGCTGTTTTTTCTCCAATACTTGAGTCCTTACTAAACACACGCTCTAGTGCACGATGTTCTAATACTTTATCTGCTGCGTGTCGATCTTTGTGATCTCTATATGCTATATCATGATTTTTGCAAGCAGCGTCAATAGGGTTCATTCCTTGATCACCTCTAGCTAATCTCTTCTCTAGCTTTGTGCCAGGGCCGCAATATTGGTAGGAAGGAATGTGCAATTCGAATGGAAGTTTGTTAATTATATCATTAACAAATCCAGAGCCAGAAGCTTCTTTGTTCCAAAAATTTAGGGGGCAACATATTAATAATTTTTATCAGGTGGCCAATATTTTTGGAGTGTTGTAAAATAAAATTCGCAAGCGTATCATTGAACATTTTCATTATGCTAGCCTTCTCATTGTACAGGTTATCATTCCCAGTTTGCTCCTCTCCCATAATATCAATTAACCTGTCTACAAGCTTCCGTACATCATTCATCCATATAAAATCTTTGGGTAACTCTGTGTACTTGTGTAATCCTCTTCCACTGCTTGGAGAAAAGTATTGGTTTGATTTTGAAACACCCTTTCTCATTCTTTCCCAAATTGGTTTAATTATGTTCATATATTTTTTACCCTGACTTGAGTTAGATTTCCTTGTAGCAGGATCATAATTTTGATATATACAGTTCGGATTGATTAAAATTGTTCCATAATTTAACAGATTGGCTTCTGGAATATTATTTGGAACATCATCAATTGTTAACAGAGCCATTAACCCCTCTGTAGCTTTATATATGTTCCCATTAATAATATAATTTGCATGGTCAAAATCTACTTTAGAATCGTCAATATAAAATTTACAACCTTCACCTACAGTTAAGCCAAGAACCGAATCATGTTTGTCCGTCATTTTTATTGGAGTATATATTTTGATGTGATTGGTCCTAAAGATAACATGACATGTTGAGTAATTGCTTTAGAAGACGTAGAGGTAGACGTAGACGTTACTGGAACGAGTGACGTACTATGTTCATGTTCGACAACTTTTTCTAATTTAGTTCCCAAATTATTAATGGCGTCAATCATGGGCTGTTCTTGTTTTTTGTATTTGTTATAAGTACCAACATTAGCTCTTTTGACTCCTTTAAATTCTTCAATCAATTGATCACGTAATCGTATCATTTCATTTGCTTTTTTAACAGTTATATGTGGTTTTTTCTTTCAACCAGAGGCAGAGGATCTTTGCTCTCATTTATTGTGTACCATTTATTAACATATTAAATTTCCCAAATTTGAAACTAGCTTTTTAATTTGCTCTATAATGGTTATGTATGACGTTGTGCACTTAATTCCAAACAAAGATAATGTATTTCTACCAGCTCTAATAATTGTATTGTTGAGCTCACTAAATTCGTAGTACAGATTGTCTTTGAAAAAATACAAGTTACCATTAATATATCTAAATGCAGAGTTAATACCTGGTCGTAATCCTGGAAACGATTTTGATATTATTCCATATTATTTTGCTGACATCAGGCAGTCATCTATCTCTAAATATTAATTATTATTATAGAATAAAAATGTTCTACCAGTGTGTGTATTCACTACAGCGTTAATTACATTTCCACGACTTATACCCAACTCGCTTATATATTTAGGATATCCAGTAACGAGACTAAGTCTAGGAAAGTTTGTCATGTAAAACAGATTATCTATAAATATAACCACTTCTCCAGATGGTCTCTGATATATTCCCATGATTTCAATAAATTCATTGGTAAAAATGTTAGCCAATTGGTTATCAATTGTGGTGCTTCAGCTTGTTTATTGTAAATATCAATCATCCAGAATCACTCTTTGTAAAACACATACATGAACTAGTTTATTTTTAAATATTGTTGAGGGATGTCCGATCCCGGTATGCTAGTCAAGTCACATAACTTGGGCGCTCTTCTTCTTGGTACTTGTGTTGTCGTAGTCGCTTCCCTCACCTTCGACATTGTGGTGCTTGTGGTTGGTACAATTGGTCTAGGCGGATCATACAAACTCTGAATCGCATATATATCATCTGTCTGTAGTTCTAATTTTATATTATCAGTTCCATAGAACGCGTACATAACAGAATTTGGATCGTCAGAGTGCCCCAATCCCAACTAATGCCCAATTTCATTTATTAATGTAAAAAACAGATTTGTCATATTCTTTGGTTTTTACTATTGATTTCGTACATCTCAATGATGGATAAATCATATTTGAAGATAGAAATTATACGCTCAGACCGGGACTTGAACCCGGGACCCTTGGTTCTTGTAATGTATATAGAGAAAGATTTGCGTTTAGATCGGTACTTGCTCAGGTAGCTCAGTTGGTAGAGCACTTGGTCTAGAGAACCAAGGGTCCCGGGTTCAAGTCCCGGTCTGAGCGTATAATTTTGCTCTTCAAATATGATTTATCCATCATTGAGATGTACGAAATCAATAATAAAAACTTGGAAAAAGCCGTACTGGCTGTAATGTATAATTCCCAAATATGTCTTCTTAGTAAAGGAGCCGCCATTTGCAAGATAGAAGCATGGCTTCACAGCATTTGGTGGATGGGAATTACAATGTATATAGAGAAAGATTTGCGTTTAGATCGGTTCTTGCTCAGGTAGCTCAGTTGGTAGAGCACTTGGTCTAGAGAACCAAGGGTCCCGGGTTCAAGTCCCGGTCTGAGCGTATAATTTTTCTCTTCAAATATGATTTATCCATCATTGAGATGTACGAAAATTCTCAATAATTAAAAACTTGGAAAAAGCCGTACTGGCTGTAATGTATAATTCCCAAATATGTCTTCTTAATAAAGGAAAACCAAGGGCCACCCCCGCCCATTTGCAAGACTAGAAGCATGGGCTTCCACAGCATTTGGTGGATGGGAATTACCAAAATTGTTATATAGAGAAAGATTTGCGTTTAGATCGGTACTTGATCAGGGTAGCTCAGTTTGGTAGCGAACTTGGTCTAGAGAACCAAGGGTCCCGGGTTCAAGTCCCGTTCTGAGCGTATAATTTTTCTCTTCAAATATGAGTTATCCATCATTGAGATGTACGCGAAATCAATAATAAAAAACTGGAAAAAAGACGTACTGGCTGTTGTAATGTATAATTCCCAAATATGTCTTCTTAATAAAGGAGCAGCCCATTTGCCAGATAGAAGCAAGGCTTCACAGCATGTGGTGGATGGGTAATTACAATGTATATAGAAGACAAGATTTGCGTTTAGATCGGTACTTGCTCAGGGTCGCTCAGTTGGTAGAGCACTTGGTCTAGAGAACCAAGGGTCCCGGGTGGTTCAAGTCCCGGTCTGGAGCGTATAGAATTGTCTCTTCAAATAATGATGTATCCATCAGTGAGGAGTACGAAATCAATAATAAAACTTGTGAAAAAGCGCGTGTCTTCTTAATAAAGGAAGCAGCCATTTGCAAGATAGAAGCATGGCTTCACAGCATTTGGTGAATGGTAATACCTTGTATATAGAGAAAGATTTGCGTTTAGATCGGTAACTTGCTCAGGTAGCTCAGTTGGTAGAGCACTTGGTCTAGAGAACCAAGGGTCCCGGGTTCAAGTCCCGGTCTGAGCGTATAATTTTGCTCTTCAAATATGATTTATCCATCATTGAGATGTACGAAATCAATAATAAAAACTTGGAAAAAGCCGTACTGGCTGTAATGTATAATTCCCAAATATGTCTTCTTAATAAAGGAGCCGCCATTTGCAAGATAGAAGCAAGGCTTCACAGCATTTGGTGGATGGTAATTACAATGTTATAGAGAAAGATTTGCGTTTAGATCGGTACTTGCTCAGGTAGCTCAGTTGGTAGAGCACTTGGTCTAGAGAACCAAGGGTCCCGGGTTCAAGTCCCGGTCTGAGCGTATAATTTTTCTCTTCAAATATGATTTATCCATCATTGAGATGTACGAAATCAATAATAAAAACTTGGAAAAAGCCGTGTCTTCTTAATAAAGGAGCCGCCATTTGCAAGATAGAAGCATGGCTTCACAGCATTTGGTGAATGGTAATTACCTTGTATATAGAGAAAGATTTGCGTTTAGATCGGTACTTGCTCAGGTAGCTCAGTTGGTAGAGCACTTGGTCTAGAGAACCAAGGGTCCCGGGTTCAAGTCCCGGTCTGAGCGTATAATTTGTCTCTTTCAAATATGATTTATCCATCATTGAGATGTACGAAATCAAAGATAAAAAACTTGGAAAAAGCCTTACTTGCTGTAATGTATAATTCCCAAATATGTCTTCTTAATAAATTACAGCCATTTGCAAGATAGAATCATTGATTCACAGCATTTGGTGGATGGTAATTACAATGTCTATAGAGAAATATTTGCGTTTAGATCGTTACTTGCTCAGTTAGCTCATTTTGTAGAGCACTTTGTCTAGAGAACCAAGGGTCCCGGGTTCAAGTCCCGGTCTGAGCGTATAATTTTTTCTCTTCAAATATGATTTACCCATCATTGCGATTTACGAAATCAATAGTAAAAACTTGGAAAAAGCCGTACTGGCTGTAATGTTGATAATTCCCAATATGTCTTCTTAGGAAAGGAGCCGCCATTTGCAAGATAGAAGCATGGCTTCACACCATTTGGTGGATGGTAATTACAATGTATCTAGAGAAAGAATTGGCGTTTAGATCGTAACTTTGCTCATGTAGCTCATTTGGTCGAGCACTTGGTCTAGAGAACCAAGGGTCCCGGTTCAAGTCCCGGTCTGAGCGTGTACTTTTTTTCTCTTCAAATATGATTTATCCATCATTGAGATGTAACAAATCAATAATAAAACTTGGAAAAAGCCGTGTCTTCTTAATAAAGGAGCCGCCATTTGCAAGATAGAAGCAGGGCTTCACAGCCATTTGGTGAATGGTAATTACCTTGTATATAGAGAAAGATTTTGCGTTTTAGATCGGTACTTGCTCAGGTAGCTCATGTTGGTAGAGCACTTTGTCTAGAGAACCAAGGGTCCCCGGGTTCAAGTCCCCGGTCTGAGCGTATAATTTCTCTCTTCAAATATGATTTATTCCCTCATTGAGATGTCCGAAATCAATAATAAAAACGTGGAAAAAGCCGTACTGGCTGTAATGTAATAATTCCCAAATATTTCTTCTTAATAAAGGAGCCGCCATTTTGCAAGATAGAAGCATGGTTTCACCGGCATTTGGTGGATGGTATTTACAATTTATATAGAGAAAGATTTGCGTGTTGATCGGTACCTTGCTCAGTTAGCTTCGTTGGTAGAGCACTTGGTCTAGAGAACCAAGGGTCCCGGGTTCAAGTCCCGGTCTGAGCGTATAATTTTTCTCTTCAAATATGATTTATTCCATCATTGAGATGTACGAAATCAATAATACAAACTTGGAAAAAGCCGTACTGGCTGTAATGTATAATTCCCAAGTCTGTCCTTCTTAATAAGGAGCCGGCCATTTGCAAGATAGAATCATGGCTTCACAGCATTTGGTGGATGGAATTACAATGTATATAGAGAACGATTTGCGTTTAAGATCGGTACTTTGCTCAGGTAGCTCAGTTTTGGTAGAGCACTTGGTCTAGAGAACCAAGGGTCCCGGGTTCAAGTCCCGGTCTGAGCGAATATTTTTTCTCTTCAAATTGATTTATCCATCATTGATATGTACGAAATCAATACTACAAACTTGGAACAAGCCGTACTGGCTGTCATTTATATTTCCCAAATATGTCTTCTTAATAAAGGAGGCCGCACATTTGCAAGATAGAAGCAAGGCTTCACAGCATTGGGTGGATGGTAATTACAAATGTATAATAGAGAAAGATTTGCGTTTAGATCGGTACTTGCTCAGGTACGCTCAGTTGGTAGGAGCACTTGGTCTAGAGAACCAGTTTTCCCTGGTTCAATTCCCTGTCTGAGCGTATAATTTTGTCTCTTCAAATATGATTTATCCATCATTGGAGATGTACGAAATCAATATAAAAAACTTGAGAAAAGCCGTGTCTTCTTAATAAAGGAGTCCGCCATTTGCCAGATAGAAGCCATGGCTTCACAGCAATTTGTTGCAAGGGTAATTACCCCTTGTATATAGAGAAAGATTTGGCGTTTAGATCGGTACTTACTACTTGCTCATGTAGCTCAGTTGGTAGAGCACTTGGTCTAGATAACCAAGGGTCCCGGGTTCAAGTCCCGGTCTGAGCGTCTAATTATTTGCTCTTCAAATATGATTTATCCATCATTGAAGATGTACGAAATCAATACTAAAAACTTGGAAAAAAGCCGTACTGGCTGTAATGTATAATTCCCAAAGAATGTCTTCTTAATAAAGGAGCCGCCAATTTGCAAGATAGAAGCAAGGCTTTCACAGCATTTGGTGGATGGTAATTACAATGTATATAGAGAAAGTTTGGCGTTTAGATCGTTACTTTGCTCGGGTAGCTCAGTTTGGTAGAGCACTTGGTCTAGAGAACCAAGGGTCCCGGTGTCAATTCCCGGTTCTGAGCGTATAATTTTGCTCTTCAAATATGATTTATCCATCATTGAGATGTACGAAATCAATAATAAAAACTTGGAAAAAAGCCGTACTGGCTGTAATGTATAATTCCCAAATATGTCTTCTTAATAAAGGAGCCGCCATTTGCAAGAATAGAAGCCCTGGCTTCACAGCATTTGGTGCATGGTAATTACACTTGTATATAGAGAAAGATTTGCGTTTAGATCGGTACTTGCTCAGGTAGCTCAGTTGGTAGAGCACTTGGTCTAGAGAACCAAGGGTCCCGGGTTCAAGTCCCGGTCTGAGCGTATAATTTGTCTCTTCAAATATGATTTATCCATCATTGAGATGTACGAAATCAATAATAAAATTGAAAAACCTTGGAATAAATCCCTTGTCTTCTTAATAAAGGAGCCGCCATTTGCAAGATAGAAGCATGGCTTCACAGCATTTGGTGGATGGTAATTACAATGTATATAGAGAAAGATTTGCGTTTAGATCGGTACTTGCTCAGTTAGCTCAGTTGGTAGAGCACTTGGTCTAGAGAACCAAGGGTCCCGGGTTCAAGTCCCGGTCTGAGCGTATAATTTTGTCTCTTCAAATATGATTTATCCATCATTGAGATGTACGAAATCAATAGTAAAAACTTGGAAAAAGCCGTACTGGCTGTAATGTATAAATTCCCAAATATGTCTTCTTAATAAAGGAGCCGCCATTTGCAAGATAGAAGCATGGCTTCACAGCATTTGGTGGATGGTAATTACAATGTATATAGAGAAAGATTTGCGTTTAGATCGGTACTTGCTCAGGTAGCTCAGTTGGTAGAGCACTTGGTCTAGAGAACCAAGGGTCCCGGGTTCAAGTCCCGGTCTGAGCGTATAATTTTTCTCTTCAAATATGATTTATCCATCATTGAGATGTACGAAATCAATAGTAAAAACTTGGAAAAAGCCGTACTGGCTGTAATGTATAATTCCCAAATATGTCTTCTTAATAAAGGAGCCGCCATTTGCAAGATAGAAGCATGGCTTCACAGCATTTGGTGAATGGTAATTACCTTGTATATAGAGAAAGATTTGCGTTTAGATCGGTACTTGCTCAGGTAGCTCAGTTGGTAGAGCACTTGTCTAGAGAACCAAGGGTCCCGGGTTCAAGTCCCGGTCTGAGCGTATAATTTGTCTCTTCAAATATGATTTATCCATCATTGAGATGTACGTAATCAATAATAATAAAAACTTGGAAAAAAGCCGTGTCTTCTTAATAAAGGAGCCGCCATTTGCAAGATAGAAGCATGGATTCACAGCATTTGGTGGATGGTAATTACAATGTATATAGAGAAAGATTTGCGTTTAGATCGGTACTTGCTCAGTTAGCTCATTTGGTAGAGCACTTGGTCTAGAGAACCAA
The DNA here is from genome assembly GCA_030220185.1 of Diploptera punctata. Taxonomy (NCBI): domain Eukaryota; kingdom Metazoa; phylum Arthropoda; class Insecta; order Blattodea; family Blaberidae; genus Diploptera; species Diploptera punctata. The sequence continues at coordinate 19,378 of JASPKZ010008051.1, read as the reverse complement.
GGGTCCCGGGTTCAAGTCCCGGTCTGAGCGTATAATTTTTCTCTTCAAATATGAATTTATCCATCATTGAGATGTACGAAATCAATAATAAAAACTTGGAAAAAGCCGTACTGGCTGTAATGTATAATTCCCAAATATGTCTCTCTTAATAAAGGAGCCGCCATTTGCAAGATAGAAGCATGGCTTCACAGCATTTGGTGGATGGTAATTACAATGTATATAGAGAAAGATTTGCGTTTAGATCGGTACTTGCTCAGGTAGCTCAGTTGGTAGAGCACTTGGTCTAGAGAACCAAGGGTCCCGGGTTCAAGTCCCGGTCTGAGCGTATAATTTTTCTCTTCAAATATGATTTATCCATCATTGAGATGTACGAAATCAATAATAAAAACTTGGAAAAACCCGTACTGGCTGTAATGTATAATTCCCAAATATGTCTTCTTAATAAAGGAGCCGCCATTTGCAAGATAGAAGCATGGCTTCACAGCATTTGGTGGATGGGAATTACAATGTATATAGAGAAAGATTTGCGTTTAGATCGGTACTTGCTCAGGTAGCTCAGTTGGTAGAGCACTTGGTCTAGAGAACCAAGGGTCCCGGGTTCAAGTCCCGGTCTGAGCGTATAATTTTTCTCTTCAAATATATTCTTTGGTGTTTGATCATCTTTTTTAAGATACCATTTTTCATCTGAGTCAATGTGTACCTCTATAGGGAAATTATTTTCACCTGGATAGTAAGCATGTGCATGAACACCTGCTATGCCAACGAATTTGTATTTGCAGGGGGTGGACGATCTTTGAAATTTATGTACCCGACGCTTATTCGAAATTGTTATATCCGGATTGACATGATTATGTCCAAACGTGATGTCAGCATGCTTATCCATACATCGAACGCTGCTTGCGTTAAATCTTGTTATTTATTATTTGCAAGTACATAGTGCCACTTTATAGTCTTCTTATTCCACTTGTAAGTTGTAGTGCTAAAGCTAAACACATCATCCTTTACACCACATCTAGGTGTGTTGATTAATTTTAACGTTGCTTTGTTTATTTGTCCAGTTGGATTAAGTCCGTAGCACTCTTGAAATAATAAAAGATCATTCGTGAGATTTGTTGTGTCAACGTATGCTATATCGTCGCTTTCGCTCAAGGAACTATCGTTCCGTTTAGATTCACTCGAAAGATATCCATAGTTGTGAAGGTAGTTAAGAACATGCAGCGTTTCATTACATGGTTTTTTAAAACGGTTGTCCCTCGAGTGGTAACTAATAGTAATGTTAGTATGGTTATAATATTTTGCATTTATATAAATAAATTATATAAATGACAGAGTGGTACATAAAACCTATCATACCAATACCACAATTAAAGCGTAATAATGGAAAATATCTACCAAATGATGATTATATCCGATCGGATATTGTTGGACCGTCTGGGTGTGGTAAGACAACGCTGTTGCATAATTTTTATTAGCTCCTGGATGGTTGGATAAAAAGAACAGACACATCTACATATACTCGAAAAGTTTAAACAAACCATCGTGTGTATTTTTGCAAATTTTATATAAAGAGGTGGAAACTATGATAAATGAAAAAAATTGCACGTTCTGTAATAATAATGACGAGGTTGTACCAGGGATTACAATTTATAATAATAATCCCTGGTTGTACCACTGGATAAGTGCAAAAATAATTCCATAGTTGTGTTTGATGATTTTATACAGGAGATCCAAGATCTCGTGCGAGGCTATTATACACGAGGTAGGCACAAACAAATTGATGTGTTCTATTTGGGTCAAACGTACAGCAAAATACCTAAACAGCTTATAAGTGATAATATCAATTTTCTGTGTATATTTGAACAAGATAACACAACTTTAAAACATATATACAATTAGTTTGTTGGTGGTAATTTTAATTTTGATGAGTTTAGTTCCATCTGTAGTGATTGTTGGAATCAAGAATATGGGTTTATTACTATATATATATATATATATATATATATATGACAAGAAAACGTAACAGTGGAAAATACAGACAACAAATTAAGCATTTTATTATTATTGGAATATAAAAACTCAAAAAAGCTGTATTACACCACGTTAGAGATAAATATAAATTAAATTATAAAGAGATAACAGGCGGCAATGGTGTATGCACATCTACCCAAACTAGATTACTTGATCCTTTAAATATGAAATCTCACACTGTGTTTGTAAATGAATCTGTTATATATGATTTTTTATATCTTATAAATAGCCATGACTACTACATATTGCGTCAAATACAAGTCAAATACCAACAGCGTTAACCCTGTTAACAAGAAAGCATCAAATGATAAGCCGTATATATTATCCAATTGTGCTAGTTGTGGATCCAAGAAATCTACTTTCGTAAGCGCATCTGGCAAAGGGCTTAAAAAACATCATCAAAGAGGTAGACACAGTCCGAGAGCAAGTTATTAATGAACTACATAAACCAGCTACAAGAAATTATCCACCACGAAAAGTCATTGTTTGCGGTATAGATGATCTATGGGAAGCTGATCTCGTTGAGATGGACTGTGGTATTTTAAAAGATGTTTCTAAAATCAATAAGGGTTTGAAGTACATGATAACGGTCATAGATGTGTTCTCCAAGTATGCATGGGCTGTACCATTAAAAAACAAAACTGGTGAACATGTTACAAAAGTGTTCAAACATTTATTCAAAGATCCTCACCCCTTTAATCTGCAGACTGATAAAGATAAAGAGTTCTACAACAAGGACTTTAAAGAGCTCATGAAGAAATACGTTATAAATCACTATTCAACGTATACCAACGTTAAGGCATCTGTTGTCGAGCGGTTCAATAGGACGCTCAAAGAAAAAAAAAATGTGGAAACAATTCTCCATACAAGGAAACTATAATGGGTTGAGATACAACCGAAACTAGTTGACACCTATAACAACACTTATCACACTACTATCAAAATGAAGCCTATTGATGTTAATATGAAGCATATTGATGTTAATATGAAGCATATTGATGTTAATATAAAAAGCACACGCCCTCACCTAGAAACTAAATATAAAGTTGGTGATAGAGTTCGTATCAGTAAAATAAAAGGCATATTTGAAAAAGGATATATGGCTAACTGGTCTACAGAGATATTTACTGTTAATAAAGTGTTCGCCCATAACCCACCATATTACCATCTCAAGGACACTAGTAGAGAAGATATTAAACGGATATTCTACGAGCAAGAAATGCAGAAAACAAAATTTCCTGATGTATACCTAGTTGAAAAAGTGCTACGTAAGAAAGGGGGTAAAGTGTATGTCAAGTGGCTTGGATTTGATAGTTCACATAATAGTTGGATACCTAAAACAGATGTCTTGTAGCTATAATGACTAAAATACATAATATAGACCATAACCATTTTAATTTGCTACCTTATATCTATTCCTCCAAATTCCTTCACTATAGCTAATATTAGTCCAGGGATCATTAAGTGCATCAGTTTCTACAGTTCCTCTCTTCGGGAATAATATTTTTCATTTTCTAGTTTTTCAAAGTAATCATTGATGAAGATATTCCATATAATGTCATTCTTCTTTTTTATTTTCCTTATTATATTATTAGGAATATTGTAATATTCACATATTTTCTTTGTAAAAATAGGGGAAATCTATATATTTCTTTTGTTCTATATAAATACAAAAATGATGAAACATATATTTATTTTTTCAAAATATTTATAATCTACATATTCATATCACCTTAACAAATTAATAAAATATCTCATTCTTGATGAAATTCTATTTTTAATTATTTTAACTGATTTATATTGACAGTAATAATCATCTTCTTCATGTATTTCACAATACTCCATTTATAAAAAAATATTATTATATAAATAAATACTTGTGCTTCTTGTTAGCTTCCTAAGAAATTAATAAAATAAACATCATATTGTGGTCCTTGTAATAAAAGAATTAATTATCCAGAGAAATTTAATACTTGTGTTGAATGTGAAAAACGAAAACCTCTTTATCAATTCAATCACAAAATGGTAGATGATAAACCGATTATTAAGAACAATATTTGTAGACCTTGTACTCATAAAAAATAGGAATACATTAGAAAATAATCAAAAGAAATGCTCTAAATTAATTGATTTTATTAAACACAATGTGTACATTTAGAGTTTTCACCAGTCTTTTGTAATTTTGGTGAGAGGCTGAGTTCTGCTTTGGCATTTCATTAGGTGGTACCTGGAGCATGGCTCGTCGCAAAGCTTGCATCTGCAGTCCTCCTTCGGGTCGTGGTATGACGGATTCTGACATATTTTCCAGTGGAAACCATGCGCGGCGAAGCGTGTGTATAGGTGGCGAAGTTGGAAGTTCGGTCCTTTCCACACATCGGTTTTCATCGTTTCTGTGTCCATTATTTCCATCGGTATTGCATTGGCTTTGTTTTGTCTCTCTTTGATGGCGTCTTTATATGCCTGGGTTTCTGGTAGATTGAAGCGAAGCTTGATGTCCTCAATGAAGTAGGATTCATGTGCTATTCTGTAGGCGTAGCTGTTTCTTGTGTACTTTGATAGTGACAAGGCCCTCTTGAGATATCTGACTTTGACATTCTCCAATTTCTTGAGGTTTTTCGCTGTTAGGTGAATCCAATTATCTGAATACCGTATGTGGCCGCTGGTGCTACCTTGAGTTGGAACAGTGCCATCGCCGTTGGCAGGGACAGTCTCTCAAGCTTGGGGATGTCGAACATCGAATTTATTGCCGCTGTGGTCCTGTCTTGTATATGCATGGTGAACGTGGTTCCAGTGGTCTGCAGCGTCACTCCCAGGTACTTAAAGTTGGGGACTATTTCTAGGGCTGAGTCGCCGCACATAAAGTGGTCATTTTTTGATAATCTGCCTCCTCTTCTGAACTTCATTGCTTTTGTTTTGGAGCTATTTATTTCCATTGAATTTTCTGACGCCCATTTTCTGATATTCTTCATGGCCTCCTGTAGATCTTCAGGACTCTTGGAAAGGATGGCCATGTCATCGGCATACATTAATAGCTTTGTATTTCTTGCGTTTATAGCTTGTCCAATATCGGCCGTCATAATGTTAAAGAGGACTGGGCTCAGTGGGTCTCCTTGTAGGACTCCTCGTGTTTGAGCAATTTCTTTTGACATTGATGTGCCATCGTAGATTGCTACATAGTTGGTGCTGAGAATCGATTTTATTGTCTCCAGTTCGCGACTTGACCTGCCCAGTGCGTTCTCCAGCTTGTGGCAAAGTAACTTTCTGTTAATGCTGTCAAATGCTTTTGAATAATCTATGAATATTGCATACAGGGGGGTGTTTGGTTGTGCCATGCTATTTTCTATCTCAACTAGGATTTCTTGTACTGCATGTAAAGTCGATCTGCCTGGAGTGAATCCGAATTGATTCGTGGGGATGTTTGCTCGTAATCTTAGCTCGATGCGCTCTAGTATGATTTTGGAGAATAGTTTGAACATTGTGTTCTCCAAAGCGATTCCCCTGTAACTGTTTGGGTCGTCTTTCCTGCCTTTGCCTTTGTGGAGTACCACTATTATTGTCTTTCTCCATTGCTGTGGGATTGTGCTGTTCGTGAGCCATTCGTTGTATAGGAGGGCTAGCGGTACTGCCAGATCTTGAGACAAGGTTTTCAGGTGTTCCGCGAATATCCCATCCGGACCAGCAGCCTTGTTGTTTTTAGTATTGCTTATGAAGCGGGCTACATCGTCAGGAGTGATTGGGTCGTCGAGTTCTGTTCTTGTATTATGCATGTGCGGCGCTGGATCAACTGCTGTTTCGCCCTTCTCTCCTAGTAGGTTTCTGAAGTGGGTTTCCCATTGCTCCAGATTCACGAGAGGAGTTGGGTGACGTTTCTTGGAAGTCCTTAATATATTATATGGCTTAATTTCTGTTTCGGCGATTAGGATTTGTTCTAGGTGTAGATCATAGGCTGTCTTCTTTTCTTTTAGTAGGCGTTTGTACTCCCGGCGTTGTTCTGCGTAGTCCGTTAGTGCGATGTTTTCAGGTTTTCTGGCTTCGTGGAGGAGCTGTAGAGTTCTTTGCCTTGATAAGTAACATTCCTCGTCGAACCATGGCTTCGCCGTGCGTGTGGCCCTGGTTACCTTATTGGTGGCCTGTGCGATGTTCTCGGTCAAGGCTGCTGTTGCTCCGTCAAGATTTCCCTGTCTCATCATACTTATTATTGCCGGTATTTCTGCTTTGCTTGCTTGCCATTTTTCTTCGTCGATATGTCGTGATATTTTTGTTCTATGGTTGCAGTTTGGTCTTGGCTGTCTTAGGTGACTCAGCTGGAGTTTAGTTATTACTGGTAGATGGAAGTTGAGGATAAAAACGATTTTAGTCAAGGAAATATGTGTAAAAGTGTAGGAATATTTATCATCGCAAACAACGATTAAATGTAATGTTTGTGATAAAGAACTTTATAAATATTTTTTAAAAGATCATATTAAAAGGAAACATTTATAATTTTTTAAATATTTATATAAAACATTTATAATTTTTTTTAATATTTATAAATTTGTTTTTCTAATAAATGGAAGATTTTCTGAGTGGGATATCTTTCAGTGTTCTTAGAAGTCAAGCAAAACGATTAAATATCAAACAATTTCAAGGGATCACCAAGTCTGAACTTGTTGATCTCTTGGTTAAATGTCTTAAAAAGAAAGAAAAACGATTTATTAAATATCCTAATAAAAGAATAAAATATTAAAAAGTATTAGAATCTTTTAATCTAAAATATGATAAAAATAAAAATATATTCAAACCAAAAAAGAAAAGAAAATTAAAACTGAGGCGAACTTGAGTCACGTATACAAAGAAATAATACCATATGAAATTATAGAAACATCTCATAAAAAAGATTGTTGACTGTTAGAATAAATAATAAAACATATAAAGATGTTTAATTATTTTTAGACTATTCTGAATCGATATTTAAACAATTGGTTTCGAAACAGATATATAAACATAGAGCAATCAAAATTAAGCAAGTTATAAAATGTGAGTTTGAGAAAAATATTGAAGACTATTCGAAAAAGAACAGATTTATATGCGCAATCTGATATGAAATCTATCACGATTTCTACAAATATAAAATCAATCCTATCTGAAATTAAAGGTGAAATTAAAAATACTATATTTTTGAGTCCAACTTCGGGTTGGACCTTAAAAAAAAACAATATTGTGATCTCTATGTTAATAAATATAAACGTTTAACCCTTCGCCGCGTAAAGCGTACTTTACTTGCTTTGGCCCTGCCCCGTATAACGTAGTAAAGCGTACCTCGTTATAAAACAGCTGTATTTCAACTTGGATTCCCTTTCTTGGAAAACTGTGTCATGCCAGTCATTCTTTGGCATCTGTGGAATGTATTAAATGTGGCAACAAGGCTTGCTTTATAAATTTTTGTAAACTAGCGGTACTTGTTTTGTGTTTTCAACCCTATTTTGGAAACCTACACCAGTTTATCTGTAACCATGGCAAGGGAAAGCAAAAGTGCATGTGTTAGTAAAACTACCTCTAATTTTAACCCATTGTGCAGTGAAGATATTGTGGCCACCACAGAAGAGGAATTTAGTTATGAAAGTGATAGTTCTGACGCTTCTTGGATGGGTAGTTTAGTGCAAGATAGTGATATATAGAACAAACGACTGACAGTGATGAAGAAATCGTAGCGTCGACGACAGAGCGCACTGATTATAACGAGAACAATAATTGCTCTTTTAATAATTGGTCCTCAGAACTTAATTTTAAGAATTGGAATCTTTCTCATCATCAAAAAAATTATAAACGGATAAGGGCAATTTTTCTTCATTATATACCGGTAATAGAGAAAGTAATAAATAAATAAATATATATATATATATATATATATCTGTAATAGAACTTGGATGCGCGAGAATTTTTACTAATGATGTTACTTACTTTCTGTGTCTGTGTCTTGATTTATCAGTGAACTTCAGTTTTTTTTTAATAATGGTACATTATTTCAAGTTGAAATTAAAAAATAAATGGAAACGGACTAATACAGTATATCATAATAATTTTGGAAATATACTTTATGCAAACTATAAACATTGTTATGTCCATAAGATATTAAACTAAGGATAGGCCTATATAATTTATTCATACATATAAGATATTAATTGTTAATATGCATATTTGCTTCAATTATAATATTATTGAAAGGTAATTTTATCCTTCCTTACAATTATGGAATAGGCCCTACTTTGAGGACTTTATATATATATATATATATATATATATATATATATATACATATACATATATTAATTGTATCGTGACATATTTACAAAATTAATAATTAATTATTTGGTGAAGATATTTGTAATTTCAAAACAAGTTTTTGATTTAGCATATTTCACATGATTTTTCAGAAGAGATCATAGTTAGTACACATATGCCATTCTTCAATTCAAAATTTAAATGACGTAAAAGGAATATGTCTCTATACAGCATACTACTGGAAATAACTGAGCGGGGCAAAGGGTTAAAAGGATCTAGTTATATTGATTTACCTAAAGAAATTAAAAATAACAAAGCAGTTATTAATATAAAAAATAATGATAAAAATGCTTTCTATGGAATATTTTAGCTGCTTTACACCCAGTTAATATACATCCAGAAAGAGTAGCTAAATATAAAAAAAATATGAAAATGAATTTGAAGATGATGAATATCCAATGGAATTAAAAGATATTGAGAAGTTTAAAAAGAGGTATAATTTAAGTATTAATGTGTTTGGTTTTGATTATAAATTAAAAATATATCCTCTACAGATATCTAAATTTAAAAGTGAAACAATTATTGAACTATTATATGTAAAAGACGAGAAAAATTATCATTATTGTTGGATTAAAGATATAAATAAATTGTTGTCTAGTCAAGTTTCAAAGCATAAAAAAATATTAGTAAACACCAACTCAATTGATTAAAAAAATATCACTGTAGAAGATATTTAAGACATTTTGTAAGGAAAGATTTATTATAAAAGCATTCATTCTATTGTAATAATAATAATGCTTTAAGAGTTGAATTTCCCGTTGAGAAATATATTGAATTTAAAAATTATAATAAAAAATTAGAAGGTACCTTTTGCAATATATGCTGATTTTGAATCAATCTTGTCAAAAGTAGATTCATGTCTACCAAATCATGAAACTAATTATACAAATGAATATCAAAAACATATACCCTGTCGATTTAGTTATTATAAAACTTATGCATATGGAAAGAAGGAATCTAAACCAATAGTTTATAGAGGTGAAAATGCCGAAAAAGTGTTTGTTGATAAGATGATAGAAGAAACTCATAAGATATATAAATATATCAAGAATAATTACCATCATATGAGATTAACAAGTGAAGATATACATAATTTTGAAAATGCGAAAGTTTGCCACATTAGTGAAAAAGAATTTAAAGAAGTTGATATTATAGTGAAACATCATAATCATCTCACAGGAAAATATAATGGAGCTGCACATAATGAATGTAATGTAAGCTATAAATTACCAAAGTTTGTACCTATATTCTTTCATAATCTAAAGAAAAATATGATGCTCATCTATTCATTAAAACTTTAGCAGATAGAGAAGGAGATTTAAAAGTAATTCCAATAACAAATCAAAATTATAATTCTTCCTCTTTTAAAATTAAACTTAATGAATATGAAATTAAAATGGCGATGAGACTTTTATGAAACCAATCATTTATGAGATGAGATTTCTAGATTCACTTGCTTTTATGTCTTCTTCGGTGGATAGATTAGCAAAAACCCTCAAACATTTTCCACACTTGGAAAATCATTTTCCTAAAGATAATATTAGCTTTAATTACTAGAAAACTTCCTTATTGTTATGATTACATTGATTCATTTGAGAGATTTAAAGAAAAACTATTCCTCTTAAGAATCATTTTATAGAATATTAAACAATTCAGAAATAGACAATGAAGAATACGAGTTTGTGACCACTTTATGGAAGGAATTCAATATTAAAAATCTAGAAGAATTTCCCGACTTGTATGTTAAAATTGATATGCTTTTACTTGCTGATATATTTGAAAATTTTAGAGACGTTTGTGTGAAAATTTATAAATTGGATCCTTGTTATTATGATACTGCTCCTGGATTATCTTGGGATGCTATGTTAAAACATACTAAAGTAAATTTGGAAATAATAAAATATAATATGATATTAATATAAAATTATAGAATATTCACCTGAAAGGTCCGTCTCCTCAACTTAATTATCATTTAACTGTAGCGCTTTCGGGACTTGTCCCATCATCGGCAGGATTGAATCCTGCCGATGATGGGACAAGTCCCGAAAGCGCTACAGTTAAATGATAATTAAGTTGAGGAGACGGACCTTTCAGGTGAATATTCTATAATTTTATATTAATTTTGAATAAACCTCAACGGAACACATCATGAATCTTATAAAAGTTAATATGATATTAATGATAGAAAAAGGATTAAGGGGTGGGATTAATCAAGTTCCCAAGAGATATGTAAAAGCAAATAAATATATGAAAAAATATGATAAAGATAAGGAAAGTAATTACTTACCATATTTAGATATGATTAATTTATATGGAAGAGCTATGATAGAAGAATTACCAACACATGATTTTAAATGGATTAAAGATACAAATAATTTTAAAGTATGTATCATTTCAGAATATTCAAAAACCGGATACATTTCGCAAGTAGATTTAGAACATCCTCATGAATTTCATAAACAACATAATGATTATCCATTAGCTCCAGAACAATTAAAAGTCAATTCGGAATGGTTAAGTCCTTATCAAAGACAATTCAAAGAAACAAAGAGTAAAAAATTATTATTAACCTTAAAAGAAAAGAAGAATTATGTATTAAAATTATAATTTTTTTTTAACTATATCTTAGCTTGGGAATCAAAATAAAGAAAATACATATAATCTTAGAATTTAAACAATACAATTGGCTAAGGTCTTACATTGATTTAAATACTGAAATGCGAACTAAGGCTATTAATGTTTTTGAAAAGGATTTCTTCAAATTGATGAATAATAGTGTATTTGGTAAGACGATGGAATCGATTCGTAAAAGATGTAATATAAAAGTATTAAATGATTATTTTAAAATTGAAAGAGAAATTGCAAAGCCTACTTTCAAGGATACAACAATATTTACAGAGAAAATGGTAGCATTGCATATGCGTAAAGAGAAGTTAAAATTTAATTAACCTATTTATGTTGCAATGTGCATTCTAGATTTAAGCAAATATTTTATGTATGATTTCCATTGTAATGTAATGAAAAAGAAATATGGAGATAAAATAGAAGTTTGTTATATTGATACCGACTCGTTTATTTACAACATAAAAACAAATGACTTATAGAGATATGGAAGCTATGATTGAATATTTTGATTCAAGTAATTTTCCTAAAGATCATTGGATGCCAAAGAAAAATAAGAAAGTATTAGGAAAAATGAAATATGAAAACAGTGGTAAAATAATGAAAGAATTTATAGAATTAAGAAGTAAAATGTATGCTATAAAACTTGAAGAAAATTAAATTAAGATATCAAAAGTTACAAAAAAGTGTTGTTGACAAAACTATTAGATTTGAAGATTATTACAATTGTTTGTTTAATAGGGAAAAACAATATGGAGTTAATAATCTCATTAGATCACATAAGCATGACATTTCAACTATTGAAATAAATAAAATAGCTCTAAGTCCATATGATGACAAAACGTATATTTCAGACGATGGAATAAATACTAGAGCTTACGGTTTTAATCAATAGACTGAATTTTACAAGAATGTAAAAACTATTAATACTGGTGTATAAATTTATGAAAAAACTATTAATGAAATTAAAAATGTTTATAAAAAATGTTTTCTAATAAATGGAAGCATTCAACAGAATCGGATCATCCTCAAAGACATATTAATTTAGTGATATAGAAGCTGGGAAATATAAACTGATAACGTTGAAAAAATTGAAACAAAATATGGAGCTACAATTATAGGAACTTTAGAAATCGAAGATGATGAAAGGGAATTCTATCTTCATAAAAGGTATGAAAAATTATCAAATAAAGATATAAAAAATCAATAAAAGTGAATACGTGTTAGTATATAATGGATCGGTTGGAGATAAGAATCCTTTCTATGATATAAAATTAGAGTGTTTATAAAAAATGTTTATTAATAAATGGTATCCTTAGATGATGCTAGAATATTAATGGAGCAAAATGATGAAGTTTATAATTTGCTAAAAATAAGTGATGAACTTATAGACTTATTAAACACATATGAAGAGAATTTTCCAGAAATTGAGCAAGTAATTAATACATATTTTCAACGTTCAATAAAAATTATAAACTGAGAAGAAACAAATAAAAAAATAAAAATAATAGCCATTTAAAAAATTGAAGAAGCTTTACATGAATTTGATTTTTACGTATCTATCTAAATAATCTTTGCTTATTTTTAAATATGTATTATTTTTAAATCTTTATTATTTTTAAATCTTTATCTATTTAATATTTCTTGATGTATTTTATTTTTATTCATATATTTAAAATATTTTTTCTATTTAACTTGTCTTGTTTTTTTACCTATTTCATTTTATTTTCATATGATTTGTGGTGGTTGATTAATATCTCCTTGTAGTAGGCAACACATACGACACTTTCTCTATCTCTTTCTTTCATTTCCATAACCGGAAGCTGTAACTTTTTAATCAACTTATAACTATTTAATCAAACTGTAACTTTTAATCAAAGTGTAACTTTTTAATCAATTCAAGGTCTTTAGAGACAAGCTACGCGGATGTGAAGTACGAACACAAGTTCTAAAAGATTAAAAGGAAAATAATACGTAATCGGATGTGTGGTTGCAGTGTATATTACAGTTATTTAATTTTTATAAGAAATAACTTTGCTTAGACTTTGAAAGTATAAAACTCACCAATTTAAAGTAAGAAAAGTTGATAAATTATTGGAGTTTTCTAACACAAAAATGATAGTTGAAGGTATATTGACAAAAAATAGAATATATTTTAAGGGGGTCCATGGACCCCCCTTGAAACATACATAACACACTTAATTTTTTAATGAAAATGCGACTTAATGTATGAAAAACTTTGTAAATATGTTTAAATTATTAAGAATTATAAATTCAATTTTTATAAAAAATAACTTTGCTTAGACTTTGAAAAGATAAAAATCCTAAATTTAAAAAAAATTATATTTTTCTAATACAACGGATGATTTGAAGATATATTGACAAAAAATAGAATAATCAATTGAGTTGGTGTTTACTTGATGAAAATCCATATTTATTAATTAAATAAAAATAAAACGTAGTTTTATTTGATTTTCATATTTATTATATAATTCAGTGACAGCTGTTTCGGTACACTGTACCTTATTCAGACATGTTAAATTATGAAACACGCACTCTGTAAACTACATCATAAATATTATATCTGATATCTTTTGAATAATTTTTTATTATGATTTTAAATGTTACAACGCTAGTTTTAAAGGGGGTATCTGGGAGATACCCCCTTTAAAATCTTAACTATTTATAAGATTCAGATATATTATAAAATTTGTAATTATGATTTTAATATGTTTAATTTGGTTTTAGGGAGGGCGTTTTGCCCCCCCCCGCATAAAATTTAGATATTAAAGTGTTGAATTTTATTTAAAATAAATACAAAAGAACGACTAAATGTTATAAATATAAAAGATTATAAATTTGATTTTTGTAAAAAAAACTTTGTTTATACTTTGAAAAGATGAAAATCCTCAATTTAAAGCAAAAATATTGCTAAATTATTATAGTTTTTCTAATACAAAATATAGTTAAAGATATATTGACAAAAAATAGAATATATTTTAAGGGGGTCCAAACTGGACCCCCCTTGAACAAACAAAACACACTTAATTTTTAAATGAAAAAGCGACTTCATATATGAAGAACTTTGTAAATATGTTTAAATTATTAATAATTATAAATTGAATTTTTTTAAAAAATAACTTTGCTTAGACTTTGAAAATATAAAAATCCTTAGTTTATCTATTTGATGCTTTTTTGATCTATTTTTTATTTTTATTCATATATTTCATATATTTTTTCATATATTTTTTGCTATTTAAATTGTCTTATTTTTTATCCATTTCCTTTTATTTTCATATGATTTGAGGTGATTAATATTTTCTTGTAGTAGCGGAAACAATCTTGTTATATCCTGTTAATCAATTGGAGGTTAGTGATAACGCGCTGCTGTCGCAAGCTTATTCAATGTTAAAATTGTATATAAACGTAGAGAGACATCACTCGAGACCATTGAAATAGTGTAGACGTACTTGTATTCGGCTGATAATGGACAACAAACAAACCGGGGTGAGTTGAAATATGTATCTTTCTAATTATTTATCAGTGAATTCATATCTCAAATTGTCTTGTTTTTATACCTATTTTATTTTTATTTTTTACTTATGTATGTTTTTTTTTGCTTATTTCACGCTTATCTTATATATTTTTTAGAAGAACAAGGCGTTAAAATTTTCTGATTTTCGACCTATTTTGTTTTATTTTCATATGATTTCGGTGAATATGTATCGCAAATGAAAACTGGTGAGTGTCCCAGAAACCCCCTTTTATATACTACTTTCTGCTATCCCATTCTCATAACAAACTAGGGTACTTTGTGAAACCAGCTTGCATAATAGTCTAATAAATCTTGAAATCTCCACAGACGAGCCATAGATGGTTTTGGTAATGCAGTTTTTTATTGAAGTCGAGAAAGTAAGAGAAAGCTAGGATCTCTATATTGAAAACAGTAAACTCAAACAAGATAGGATACAACTCGGATAATAAGCGTCAATTCAAATCCAGGCGTCAATGGAGTGACGAATCTTACACAGTGATCTCTCTGTCTCTCTGTGTTTATTTATTTTTTTATTTTTCGCGGATTTAGGATCTGTTACGAGTTGTAAGTCTATGATACGAGATCAATGGTTCATTTATCTTTCCAAGAATTATGTATTTAGGTATTTTATATCCCTAAAAGTCCACTCCCCTAAGCCAGAATTGCACCTGTGAAACTCGAAACCTGAGACGACTCTGATAATCGCTAGTCAATCAGGACCGACTTGTTGAAATAAAGAACGCCTTTTCAAGGTGTATTTAAAATATTGTAGATTAAAAAAAAGTAATCGAGTTTTTCTTTGCGAAGGAAATAATCGGCCATAACAGACACTCTTTTCGAGACGAATTGTAAGTGGGCTACAGTTCTACCAGCCAGGAGAGAATACCAAAAATGTCGTAAAGACAAACTGCTGACATTTGTAAAAAAAACACTATATGGTAATAATTTATATACATGTTTGTGAAAAAGTGCCGTATTTCAGGGGAACAGAAAAACTTCAATCAACATTAATTTATTTGCGTTGAATATTATAAGATGGGCAGTATTTCTTGTAACACGTTATTTTCCCTGTGTACAGAACTTTCAAAAACCGGGTCGTACGTCTGAATAAATAGCTGCAGTATTCATTCTCATGTCCCGTAAGGATTCTGTTTTAATTATTTTTTTCAAAAATCGATAGTATTAATGACGAATAAATCGACATTAAGAGTTTGTATAAAATGTTATAAGTAAAAATCTGTAATCAAATTATTATATATTCTGGGAATTGTGTTCCTCTTGATACAAATCAGAAATTACTTAGAATATTACAGCATTTTTCATAAAAACTTTAGACTATCTTTATAAAGTAAATAATTACATTTCAAGAGTCGGGTCTGAAGAAGTGTTAACAAATGGCAATACATTTATTTTCTATATTATTATTTTTTTATTGCGGATGAGCCCATGTAGGACTACGCAAAGCACTTAGAGGCGTTTCCTTTGAGCACAAATTTCTTTCATTCTTTTGCTATGAGCTTGTTTTCTATCATCTGTCCAAGTTGTTCCAGTTTTTTTCTTCGGTTTGTCCTCTTGGTCAACTTGCCACTTATTCACCTTATTCTAAATATATCTCTGTTTGGGATATCTTCTTTAGTAATTCCTGCCAATTTTAAGTCCTTTTTGGCTTCATCAATCCACTTCATAGTATCCACTGTAGCTTTACTTCTGTTTTCGTAGAATTCCATTATCTGTTTTGTAAGCCTATTTGAGTTCATTCGTTTAATATGGCCATAACATTTTAACTTTGTTTTCTAATATCACTATGAATGTCTGTATATATTTTTATTTCCTTTTTACTTCTGAGTCTAAATGGTTCACCTATGACTTGTGGACCTAAAACTTTTCTTATAATTTTGCATTCTTTTTTCACTCTATTTTCGATATCTTTTTTCTGTTCAAAATTAATGTTTCTGCTCCATAGAGGCACTCTGGTTTAATTACAGTGTTATAGTGTCGTAATTTTGTATGTAAAGATATGCATTTTTTATTATAAGTGTTGTCAGTAAGCCGAAATGCTGTTTCCATTTTTGGCATCTACTTTTATTGGCTTTAGTTTCAATTCCATTTTCCTGAATTATTTCACCAAGATATTTAAATTGTGACACTCGTTTAATTTTTCCATTTTTAGTTTCCAGGTATTTTGGTGCTTGTTTATTGCATGAAATATGTTCCTTTTTTTCAAAAGAAATCTGCAGAACAGCTTCTCTGCAATGCCATTTAATTATTCAATCTGTTTTGTGCTGTTACAACGTCACGGGTTAAGATTGCTAGATCATCAGCTTATGCTAGGCAATCAATCTTCAATTTTCCTCTTCCTAATATGATTGGTTGATTACATTTAAAAATTGTTTTCTGTTTACGCCATTCTTGTATTTCTTTATCAAGAACACAATTGAAGAGTAGTGGACAAAGTCCATATCCTTGCCTTACTCCTATCTTAATTTCAAAGGGTTCAGAAATTTCCCCCTTGAATTTAACTTTAGCCCTTGTATCTGTTAGTGTTTGTCTAATAAGTGCAAGAGTTTTACGGTCTGAACCTTGTTCTTTCAATATTTCAAATAGTGATTCTCGGTCACCCGAATCGTAAGCTTTTTTAAAGTCAACAAATATACTCACTAAATCATTGCTACAAATTCTCTGGTGTCTAAGGATTTGCTTAAGGTTCAGGATTTGTTCTGGACTTGATCTGCCTGGTCTGAATCCTGCTTGATATTCTCCTATATTCGGTTGTAGTTGCCGTTGCGCTCTGTCGAGCAGACATTGAGATAAAATTTTGTATGGGACTGGTATGAAACCCCTCTATAATTGTTCACTGTTCTGTCTCCCTCTTTATGTAACGGGTGGATTAATGCAGTCTTCCAATCGTCTGGAATGTGTTCTGTTTGCCACATTTCTTGCACAAGTGTTGTGATTTCTTTTATGGTATTTGGTCCTGCCACATTGAGGAGTTCTATCACAATTCCATATTCACCTGCTGCCTTATTGTTTTCAAGTATTTTAATCTGCATAATAATTGATTCTACATCCGGTGGTGATGAGTCTGGATTTGATTGTTCAGGTTCTTGTGGGGGGAATCTGTTTATTGGTATTGGGCAGTTAAGAAGTTTCTCAAAATATTTAGCAAGTTCTCTACAATTTTCCTGGTTGTTTAGTGCCAATAGACCATCTTCTCTTTTAAAGCAGATACTCTGTGGTTGGTACCCAATAAGTTTGGTCTTAAACATTTTGTTGAAATTCCGCGCGTTGTTTGTTTCAAAGTCTTTTTTCAATTTCAATTAATTGATCGTTTTCATATTTCCTTTTTGTTTTTCTGATTAATTTAGCTGCTCCTTTCTGTGCACTAAGAATGCGTTATGGTTCTTTTCTGTTTTTTTGACTATTCCAATTAACGTATGCTCGATGCCTCGCTGCAATAGCTTTGTCACATTCTTCATTCCACCAAGGATGTTTTCTCTTCCTTTGTAGAGGGACTAACATTTGTGCCTTTCAGTTATTTTACTTTTGAGTTATTTCCAATTATGTGATTGCTTCTTTTCTAATTCCTCTGTGAATGTTATTGGTGGCAAACTTCAATATTGATGGCTGCTTTTTGGTAAGTCTCCTGGGTTTTAGTTTCAATTTAATTCTTGTCAGATAATGATCCGAATCGATGTTTGCACCTCTTCTAACTTGGACATTCATAATTTCTCTATGGTGGAAAAAAGAAATTGCCACGTGATCAATTTGATATTCACCTAGAAGTGAGTTTGGTGCACGTCATGTCATTTGTTTTGATGGTTTCTTTTTAAAATGTGTAGAAATAATTTTGAGGTTAAATAGTATGCAAAATTCAACTAGTCGTTGTCCATTTCGGTTGGTCCACTTATGCGCTGGATACTTGGCAATTGTCTTTTTCTTATATTTCCATTACTTGCCCAGTTGTGCATTAAAATCACCTGACAGGATTAAAACATTCTGTGGAATTTTCAGTACTTTCTCTTCCAATATTTCCCAAAAATCATCTACTTGTTTGCAATCTGTTATATTGTCATTGTTAATTGGCGCATGTGCATTGATCAATGTGTATGTTTGGTTCGCACATTTTAGTGTAATTGTCATCAATCTATTATTTATGGTATTCACATGATTATCGAGTTTAATATATTCTTATGGATAGCAAAAGCAACTCCAAATGTGGTGTATATTTAAGAATTCGTTTATCGGTTTTTCTTTTGAAAAGTCTATAGTTCCCAAAACCCATTCTATTTTCATCTGTTAATCTTGTTTCTTGGAGTGCCAATATTTGAATATTTAGTTCTTTTAAAAAAAAATTGTCTCCATTTTTTTTATACGTCCCGAAAAGTTTTTTGGTTTTTTTTGGGGCGAAGTGAACCAGGAGGTCTCCCGATACCCTCTTTTTGCGTGTTTGGCCAGACCGTCCCCAGAATCCGACAGCCTGGTTTGTACTGTTGTTCACAGCGAGTGGATTGGTTTACCATCTGGGGTAAAAAATTGTTCCTCCTTTCACTCTTCATAGTACCTAGTTATCACAACGTTTCTACCGAAATCCAGTTTCATAGGACTGGAGTGGTTAGTTCCCGAACTGGTTCATCCGCCCTCTCTGCCGTTGGGAAAAAATCCTCTTCCGCCGTCGAAGCCGTTGACCTCCTCAGTTGATCCGCGGGTGCTTATTTGGCAAAGGCTTTATTCGCACCTGTCTGTATATCTACAGCAACTTCCCTATTCAGCCATTGGACGCGTGGTGTCGGGTGGAGGACCCCCATCCTAGGTCACTTACATGAGGTTAAAGTCTAGCCCTTACTAAATTCAGAACCAAAACCCCCATGTAAG
>JASPKZ010008050.1:1622500-1624709 GCA_030220185.1 Diploptera punctata | reverse complement strand
TCCAACCTCTATAGACAATCGGCATTAGATGTCAACCGGGGTTGTCAGGCTTGCATGACGCCCATCGCCTTTACCCCAGAATGAGCGTCCGGTATTCATTTTTGTAAGAGGACTGAGTCGACCCCGGCGCCATGATGCAGCCCGAGGATTTTGGCAGGTTTAAAAATCCTTACCCCATCGGGACACGATATGTAGCGTACTGTCTTAAATTAAAATTGATCTACGGCATTCTAGGTAATATTAAATTGAATAGCTGTACAGACCAAAGCCTTTAACTCTAATTTTCTATATATTGGATTTTATGTGGAGATATGTCCCACTACTTTCTTCCATATAAAACCCAAATTCAGAAAAAATGATGGTGGTTCTCGGCGGCTATTCAATTATCAAAATCCTAAAAAAAAAAAAGCATAAAATAATAATAGGACACAAGAAAAAATAGTAGCTTGAGTATCTTACTTATCCATGGTGATCATTACGATGAATAGTATACATGGATCCTTCCAGATTTTTAATTCCAAGAGATATCGAAAAAAACAATTCTTACTGGGTGATCTTCAATGCTGTCAATTCAGAATAAAAATTATAAATAAATAAATTACACTTACCTCAATAATTCTACTTACATTGTGCTTACTTCAAAAAAATTAGGGGATATTGTAGAATAACCTATTAAGACTATGTTTTTTGGAATAGTATTAGATGCAATCACTTTCTATTACTCCAAGATAATGTAAATAAGAGTTTGAAGTTGTTACGTAACCTCGGTACCACACCAGAGGGCAGTGTCTGTACTGTTGATGTGAAAGGGTGGTGTGGGGGTGAATGTTTTGTTGCTGTTTTTAAATCCAGTCCAGTTTTCAGTTAGTGAATGACTTGCCTTAGGGACAGTGATGCCTCGACAACGTGATTTACCTGAACCAATGGCTTGGAGGGCCATAGGAAGGATGGAAGCTGGACAGACACAACAAGAGGTGGCACAAGCCATTGGGGTGTCTCAAAGCGTGATTTCCAGTCTTTGGAATCATTTTCAAAGAACATACTGTTCACAGAAGAGCCGGACAAGGTCGACCAAGGGCAACAACAGCAAGGGATGACCGTTACCTCTTGTTAACAGCCCGTCGGAATAGACAGCAGAATGCAACTCAACTGCGAAATACACTTCAAACAGCAACAGGACGCAGGGTGTCAACTCAAACTGTCCCTAATCGACTGCATGGAAGTGGTCTCTATGCCCGTAGGCCCATGGTGTGTACCAGGTTAACTCCACAACACCGTAGAGAATCGCAGAAACTGGGCGGAGGAACATCGTGGGTGGAGGCATGCTGAATGGAGATCAGTTCTTTTTTCTGATGAGTCGCGATTCAACATGGAATGTGATAGTCGGCGTGTATTCATCTGGAGAGAAAAAGGGACACGAAACAATCCAGCTTTTGTACGTGAAAGATCCCCATATGGTGGCGGTGGATTGATGGTGTAGGCAGGAAAGTCAGTAGTGGTGGACGTACGGACCTCTACGTTATCCAAGGTGGTACTTTGACTGCGGTAAAGGTATAGAGATGAGATTCTCCGACCTTTTGTCGTGCCTTATGCTGATGCCATAGGTGATTCTTTTCTTTTTATGGACGATAATGCACGACCCCACAGAACTGGCTTGGTGGACGACATGCTGGAAGTGGAGGGTATCGAGCGTATGCAATGGCCAGCTTCCTCCCCGGACTTAAATCCGATTGAGCATGTGTGGGATGCATTAGGCAGGTGCATTGCAGGCAGACCAGCACCTCCCACAACTGTTCCAGAGCTGCACATTGCTCTTATGGAAGAGTGGCCACGTATCCCCCAAGAACTCATTGCTAACCTCATTGCATCAATGCCATACAGGTGTGAGGCAGTGCTGGCCGTTCGAGGAGACCATACACCATACTAAAGAAACATTTTCACCCATGTTAATGTTGCTTTGTTTGTTTGCCATATTCCTAATCAGGATCTCTTTGACATCTGGTGTGGTACAGAGGTTACGTAATGACTTCAAACTCTTGTTGACATTCTTTTGGAGTAATAGAAAGTGATTGCATCTAATACTGTTCCTAAAAACATAGTCTTAATAGGTTATTCTACAATATCCCCTAATTTTTTTGAGCAGTGTATTTTACATAAATAACTAACTCTATGGCTTAAGCAAACTGTATGTTCAATTCGACATTCACTA
>JASPKZ010008050.1:1517500-1620000 GCA_030220185.1 Diploptera punctata | reverse complement strand
CGATGTTAGATCAGTTAGAGGGACAGACTGCAATTGGGATCATCATCCGGTCAGAGTCAAAATCAGACAACGGCTATCGCTTATGACAGGAACAAACGCTAAAGATAATTCTGTAAAATTTGAATTAAGAAAACTTGAAAAATGGTGAAATGCGGCAAGAATACCAAATTAAAATTGCTAATAGATTTGAAGTACTGGAATCTTCAGATGACAATGTGGCAAACGAAGAAGAAACTGATGTAAATAAAGAATGGGAGACTATAAGAGATACTATTAAATTGTCAGCATCAGAAAGCATTAGTTGTTTAAAAAAGAGGCAAAACAAGAAATGGTTTCATGAGGAATGTGCCGACAATGTAAAGAAGAGAAAGGTAGCAAAACCAAATGGTTACACGAGCCAAATGAGCTAAATTTAAAGCAATTGGGTAGTATTAGACGGGAAACAAGTTACTAAAGAGTAAAAAGAGGGACTATATCAGAGAGAAGATTAATGATCCTGAAATTATCGCAAAAAATAGGAACGTTGGAGAATTATATCAGGGAATTAGTATACAGAAGAAAGGGTTTCAGGCTAGAACAAACATAATTCGGAATGAAAATGGGGATATGATTGCAGATTCCAAGAGTATATTAAATAGATGGAAAAGTTACTTTAATCAGCTATTAAATGTACATACAGAACAGGACATTGAGGAGGATAATTTACAGACAGCAGAAATGCTAATCGCAGCACCAAGTGCATTAGGTGTTGAAATGGCGATTGAAAAATTGAAGATGTATAAAGCATCAGGTTCAGATGAGATCCCAGCAGAAATGATAAAATCAAGGCGAGAAAAGTTGATGGACAAGATACGCTGGTTGCTTTGTATGATTTGGGAAAAAGAAGCTCTTCCAGGCGAATGGAAGGAATCAATTATCGTACCAATTTATAAGAAAGGAGATAAAATTGATTGTAACAACTACAGGGGCATCTCATTACTTTCAACTTCGTACAAAATTCTTACAAATATATTAGTAAACATACATACTCCCTATATTGATGACATTCTTGGAGAGCATCAACGTGGATTTAAAAGAAACAGGTCTTCAACAGATCAGATTTTTAGTATAAGACAGATTTAGAAAATAAATGGGAATATAATGGTACTGTACATCAACTATATGTAGACTTAAAAAAACATATGATTCAATTAAGATGGGGAAGTTACATAGTATTCTGCTGGAGTTCGGAATTCCTAAAAAAGTTAGTTAGACTTATACGAAAGTGTCTAAATGGCACAAAGAGTAGGGTGTGTGTAGGCAAACAATTTTCGGACACTTTTGAAATCCAGAATGGGTTGAAGCATGGAGATGCACTATCTCCTCTACTATTTAATTTTGTAATAGAGCATGCCATTAAATTTTTAGAAAATGAGGAAGGCTTACAACTCAATGGTATTAATAAGCTGTTAGTTTATGCTGATGATGTAGTACTATTGGCCGATAGCGACGAGATACTAAATGACATAACGCACACACTATTGAGTAACACTAAGAAATTAGGACTGGAAGTAAATATCAATAAAACTAAATATATGGTCACACGTAGAAATACATTATATTATGGAAATGGACAGCTATTACCAAATAGAGGGAAAATTTTGAGGAAGTGGCTGAAATTCAAATACATATGAACAATAATCACAAATAGGAATGAGATGCACAAAGAAATTACACATAGGCTGAATTCTGGAAATGCGTGCTATTATGCATTGCCGGTCCACCGCTGTTGTCTCGAGGTAGCGTGCTGCCTTGTCACGCAGCAAGCCCGGGTTCGATCCCCTGTCGGGGCAGTTTTCTGGGTGAGGTTTTTATCGGGGTTTTTCCTCACCTGTAAGACAAATGTCAGTAAAACTTTAAGGCCCAAACGGTCCCCGAAATCATATGGCCAACATCGTCATCATCATCCTTAATCATTATCATCATCTTCCTTCACCGGTGTGGAAAGCAACGGGAAGCTACCACACCTACAATTCCGTAGTAAAGTTGCAAGCATAGCATGAAAATGCTATGATTGCAGTGAAAGACCTGCCTTCGGGCAGAATTACTATGGATGGAAGCATTGCCGAGACTCTTGATGTCCCAACTCCTTTCAAAAAACGTTAAAATGAAAATATATAAAACCATTATACTACCAGTTATATTATATGGGTGCGAAACATGGACTCTTACTTTAAGGGAGGAAATGAGATTACGAGTTTTTGAGAATAAAGTTCTTAGGAAAATGTTTTGGACCAAAGAGAGATGAACAGACAGGTGAATGGAGAAGGCTACTTAACAATGAACTACATGGTCTTTATAGGAAGCCAGATATAATAAGAACAGTTAAGTCTCGTAGACTGCGATGGGTAGGACATGTGGCACGAATGAAAGACGTGCATGGAAGCTTCTTGCAGGAAAGCCAGAGGGAAAAACGCCCAGTTGTTAGACCAAGATTGAGGTGGGAGAATAATATTAATATGATTTGAGGAGAAGTAGATTATACAGGGAATGATTGGAAAGCATTAGCTCAGGATAGGGATGTATGGAGTGCTTATGTCCGCGCGGCCATGAACCCACGGGTTCGATAGTGCCAGTGAATAAGTAAGTGGTCTTGAGGTAGCGCGCTGCCTTGTCACACAGCGGGCCCGGGTTCGATTCACGGCCTGGACAGGCTCCTGGGTGATGTTTTTTCAGGATTTTTCCTCACCTCAAAGACAAATGTCTGGTCCCCGAATATCATTCGGCCCTCATCATCATCCTTATCATCATCATCATCCTTCACCGGCGTGGAAAGCAACGGCAAGCTAACACACCTATAATTCCCTAGTAAAGCTGCAAAGGATAGCATGAAAATGCTATGATTGCAGTGAAAGGCATGCTCTCGGGTAGAATTACTATGGGTATATATTAATAAATACGATTTTCTTGGTGATAATAAAATTGTATTACACATTATCAAAAATAAAGCAAATCCACAAACCAAAATTTTAAATTATCAATGCGTTTCAATAGGAAGACTATCATTTTCAAGGCTAGTTGTTGACAGAATAAAAACAGACTAAAAATTACAAACACAATATCAATTACAATTCTGATTACATCACATGACGTGACTGACAATTTTAAGTTAGGCCTACTTATTGACATCTTCAATATAATCTTCCTTTCTTATGATTGAAGAAAGTAGGGTGCTGACCGGAAAAGGGCCCCTGTCATTATACATAATTTTTTCTTTGTTTTTATAAGTCTCCTCTACATAAATTAAGGAATTTAAAATCAATGAACGATCTAACCAGTCTATGATTACTCTTACCAATAACATGACCTTAGTTAGAAATATGTTGGAATATGGAATTATTTGTCCTATAATTATGTTTTTATTTTTATATTTTTATGTTCAATAGTTTTGCGTCAGTATTTCATTGAATAAAGTAATAATAGTAATAAGTAGTTATTATTATTATTGAATTCCCGTGTTTTGTTTTTCTGGTTTGTGTTTTAATTAATTTTAAATTTGTGACATAGGCCTAAACCTATTCTCATTGTTTTATGAAATGCCCTTTAGCACGAGTATTTACTCCTCCAAGGCAAAATAGATGTTATTCAGGATACTTGTAAAGTAAATTATGTGTGTTATCTACACGAATGCCGTCGTACCAGGGCTGACGTACCGTCGCAGTAGCAGATGAAATGAAACGAAATGAATGAGATGAGTTTGGAGAAGTGGTGAAATTAAGTTTTTGGTGTAGAAGACAATCGCTAACTACTGGGATTACTTTCGGTCAGAAACAATCTCAATTTTCGGTATTACACATTACAGGCTTGGCAATATACGAGGTGTCTCGGTTAAGGACGCTTTAACAAAAAGTTCTAGTTATGGTGATTTGTAAAAATGCCAGTAAAGTCAGACATGGATCTCCGGAGCTGTAATGTGATAAATTCATAATATAGACCCTAACATAACCCGAGCTCCAGAATTTATGTCGTTGAGCTCATATGACCAAGTTTATTAACTGTAAGTCTAGGAGTTTGGGTTGAGATCTCAAATAGCTCATACGTGATACATTAGATATGCTTTCAAAATATGTAAAATTGTATTGGGAGAGATTTGGGAAAATGGCCTTTTGAAAGACCCTGTGTAGATGGGGACGATATTCCGATGGATCTTGGAAATATCATTTGTATTCAGTTGACTAAGAATAGGACCAGTGAAGGGGCTTGGCGATTGTAGAATTGAACCTATAAGTTCTAAAAGCCAGAGCGTTAGTTAAAACAAATTCGTTATTTTAAGCTATATATATAAGTAATATATTGTTCGTCATTAAATTATGATACAATCCACTGAACAAGAATAAGGTACAGCTATTAAAAACATGGCATTTTAGAAATACAATTAAATTGCTTATTTGTTCCGCATATTCATTTCGATATTATTTTTCAGCTTCCTTTCTGGTTCTTTTTCTCAAAACAGTAGCCGATTCTTTGTTCGTAATGAGAAATTGTTTGGTATCTCGTAAAAGTCATATCAGCGAGACACAAGGATGACAGGCAGTCAGCATATCTTCAGTGTAAATTCGTTTTCAAAAAAAGACCATAACAGCTTGTACGGTGGATCGTCTGTAAAAACGTCTCTAAAATTACCGTATTCTGGGCGTGGCCAATTTTAAAAGACTTCCATTATAATTCGTAGCAGTAAATTTGCCTATGTGTAAGTAACTACTCAAACTTTACGACAGTGACATCTATTGCGGGATGGAGAAATATCTCTGCCTGATTTGACATAGTTATTAAGCTCTAGTTATTGCCTTTTTAACATGTACAAATTCATAGTGCATATAACATGAATCTAGCGTTCATTTCAATGTTACATTCTTCCGTGTAATCCTTTGAAGTATGCAGTTTTAAAATTATTTAAATGTATATTTATATATGTTTTCATTGTTAAGTTGGTTTTGTATTTTCATTTGTTTTAATTTATTTATTATACACAACAATTATGCTGATGATGTAATATTGGCCGATAGCGAAGAGATACTAAAGTACAACACGCACACACCATTGAGCAACATTAAGAAATTAGGACTGGAAGTAATTATCAATAAAACTAAATATATGGTACATTATATAATGGAAGTGGACAGCTAACGACAAATGAGGGAAATTTTGAGGAAGTGGATGAATTCAAATACCTAGGAACAATAATCACAAATAGGAATGAGATGCACAAAGAAATTAAACATAGGCTCAATTCTGGAAATGCATGCTATTATGAATTGCAGAGACATTTGATATTCCAACTCCTTTAAAAAAAACGTTAAACTGAAAATACATAAAACTATTATTCTACCAGTTATATTATATGGGTGCGAAACATGGACTCTTACTTTAAGGGAGGAAAGGAGATTACGAGTATTTGAGAATAAAGTACTTAGGACAATTTTTGGACCAAAGAGAGATGAACAGACAAGTGAATGGAGAAGACTACTTAACAATGAACTACATGGTCTCCGTAGGAAGCCAGATATAATAAGAACAGTTAAGTCTCGTAGACTGCGATGGACAGGACATGTTGCGAGTATGGGGAATGAAAGACGTGCATGGAGGCTTCTTGTAGGAAAGCCAGAGGGAAAACGCCCAGTTGGTAGATCAAGAATGAGGTGGGAGAATAACATTAACTATGATTTGAGCGAAGTAGATTATACAGGGAATGATTGGAAAGCATTAGCTCAGAATAAGGATGCATGGAGAGGTGATGTCCGCGCGGTTATGAACCTACGGGTTCGTTAGTGCCAGTGAGTAAGTAAGTAAGTAAGTAAGTAAGTAAGTAAGTAAGTAAGTAAGTAAGTAAGTAAGTAAGTAAGTAAGTAAGTAAGTAAGTAAGTAAGTAAGTAAGTAAATAAGTAAGCAACACAACAATTGCGCTCTTATCATCTATCCCACAAATCATTTTACATAAACTAGCAGATGAGACAGACTAGGAGAAGTCTATATACGAGTCTACTATGACTATTTAATTCATGCCAAAAATGGGAGCCAATGACCAATCACGTTTCAATGAATTTTGTTTTACAACCAATTGACAGTCGCGTTTCCCCTCGCTCTATATCGAATTCTCTTTACCAGCTCCTGCTTTTGTGATAAGGAAAGCTCCACCTTTTTAATATTCTGAACAGATCAGAGTATATTAATGACTCACTCTCCAACAAAAACATTGAATATAGCAAATAATGAACAGATTCCTCTGAACTACAAATTTGATATTTTTGTTTTTAAATAATGATTTTACTGAGTTGTTTACTAAAAAATAAACTAATAACCAATAAAGTTAGTTATAATGTACAGTTTGATGTGTTTCATTTTTCCTCCACTAGTGCATTCTTACAATATTGCGATCCTATTTGGAGATAAATAATATTATCAAGTTGCAGTGAAACATAACCACACATTTCTTATTTATTTTAAATATCGCCGTTTACATTAAACATAAATATGTTTTAAAATACCGGTAACTATTTTTAAATAATGATTTTGAGTATATAGTTTAATTCTATTCGTTAAATAGTCCTATCAAATGCCACTCTTGATTTCCAATTTATCGATCACTTGGGAATTACTCGTGACAATACTTATGATAAACACCATACGGTCATTGGTCATCATGTCCGTTTATAGGTGCTTGAGGTACAACCCTTAAAAAAAATAATTCCTGAAGCAACTAGGAAATAACAAATATTGTATAGCGCAATAGTGAGAATCATGTTGAAGGTCCATCTTGAGAAATAATTTATATTGCGAGTTTCTAAATTCTAGTTCTTGATTTTCCGCTTCATTCAGAATTTCCATTTCACTTACATTGTAGTTCTATCTTGTTTTATACCTGTTGTACAAATTTCAAATTTTATTTATATCTCTACATTATGTAGCTACATTTATTGTTTTGTTTTTGTACTGTCAAGTATACTTTCTCACTTTGGCTGAACCTATACGGGTAAGTTTACTACCAAACATTTATTTCATACGATATATAATTTAAAAGCAGAGCCTAGTAAAAGGTCTAGTTTCTTTTGTACCGATATTAGGTCTAGGCAATTTTTCCCAGTATTTAATAATAAAAAAGGAATTTTATTCAATGTAATATAGGCCAAAATCTAAAAGAGTAATAATAATCCGAATTATACCGAGTTTATACTCAAAATAATCAGGGAACCATTTGTAGTACAATGAAAATAGAAAGAAATTGATAATTAGAACAGTGTACGATTTTTATATAAAGCTTAATAAATTGCATACATCATACAGTTATTACACAGGAAAAGTCAGGTATAACTCATGGGTTTTTACAACGGCCGCGTGGCTGAACACAATGCGGAAAGAAATTCGAGCTGTCCCGGCCAAGGTACCTGTCAAACTCGACATGGATCCCCAATCTTACAGATGACATTTTACACAGTAAGATATTGACAAGTCGGTCGCGGTGGACTAGTGGTTATGCTCCTTGCCTCTGGTCCCGAGGGTCGCGGGTTCAAACCCGGCCGGGGTCGATTTTTAGGACGGAAAAATCCAAGGAGCAAGTCCTCCGGGAGGGACTTTAAGCAGTGGGTCCCGAGTCTGAAGATTTTCAGGCCCGTAAAAAATCCTTAAGCCTGAATGAAAAGGCCTCTAAGCAAAATTTACCGAATTTTCCCGTCCTAGTACTACCTTGGTTTCCTAGATGTCAGTATGAGGCGGAACGCTGACCACGTACCACTCAAAATAACATCTATACGAAAACAAATGTAACTAAAATTAGTATGGTTCAAATCTTCCCTGTGCGGGGAGAGCGCCTAAATTTCTGTAAAAGGGAAAACATAGGCTTACAATACAATACAAAAAAGATATTGACATGACAGGTGACGTCTTTATCGGAGACGTGGCATTAGCAAGTCGTTATAGGAAACATAAGAAAAATATATGGAGGGTTTGAACATCCCTCAGTAATGGAGAATGGGCGTAAACCAGCACCTTTGGAAATATGATATAGAGAAGACGGGAACCAACCCCAAAACTTGTAAAATTTGTTAATTTGTAAGGAGGTCTAAAGCATATATGTGGGCGGGATCATAAAACACCTAATAAACCAAATAAATTATTCGCGACGAGTATCGCACATCAGTTAGTTGTAGGCCCTCAGCCTAACAGGGCACAGTTAGTTGTTAGCCTTACTTCTAACAGGGCACACTTGCTTGTTGGCCCGCAGTCGAGTAATCAGTTAGCTGCTAGCTTTACTCCTAACAGGACACGCACTTAGTTGTTAGCCCTACGTCTAACAGAGCACATTACCTAGAACGTCTCCAACACCCTACATTGTGCTTTGGTACTCTAAAAAGCAGTCGGAGAACCGACTGGTGTATCATCTACTAAAGTATAAAAATACATCGTGTTAACTCCACGCCAGCCTCCAGTCATTTACCCATGAGCATATCACTTTTCTTCCTTGCGTCAACCTTTGGTGAGAATCCAGCTCCTACCGAACCCTGACCTGAGCTAGTCCCGGGCAACAATCTATTCCTCATATATTTTCCTGGACACCAATTAAACCATCCTGGACTAATCCTGTCTCACTTTTTACTTTAATAATAATAATAATAATAATATAATTAATATTAATATCATCATTTAATTTTATAATTTTGCATTTTAATCGGATTTTATAATCTCTGTTTATAGTATGAGCCCAGTAGAGGGGAAGAGAAGTCCTCAAGACCTTAAACCTACAAATATAAAATATAATCTAACTCATTTACACTATCCAATATGTGAGCGCACATAATCTCTCCACACATCTCTATCCTGAGCCAATGTTTCCCATGAACTTTACTAGTATCGATCCCAATAATCCCCTGTATATTCTACTTCCCTCAAAAGATGGTTAATGTTAATCTCCCACTACATTCTTGGCCTGCCTACTCGGTGCTTTCCGTCTGTTTTCTTGCAAAGAGTTTCCATGCCCCTCTTCCATTTCCCATTCGCGTCATATGTACTGCATTCTACGGACTTAACTGTTCTTATTGTAACTAGTTTCTCATAATGATCATGTAGCTCACTGTTATGTAGTCTTCCCCGTTCGCCATCTTTTCATTCATTCAAACATTTTCCTAAAAACTTACTCTGTAATCGTTTTCTTCCCTTAAAGTAAGAGTGCATGTTTCCCATCGATATAATATAACTGGGAGAATAACATATCTATATGTTTTTTTAGAGAAGTTAGGACAAGAGTACCTGTAATGATCAATAGCGTTCAATTCCAGATTTGAGCCTATGTTTAATTTACTTGTGTACCTCATTCCTGTTTTGAATTATTGTTTACAAGTATTCAGCCACTTCTTGAAAATTTCCCTCATTTGTCATTAACCGTCTATGTAATAAAATTTTACTTCTTTTTAATTATTTTACTTTATTTATTTGTATAACACGGGAGGCTCTTACCCAATGTTATGCTTATTATAACTAAGGCTTATGGAACCCGTTGGTTCAATGCCGCACTCACTAAGACCTTCCGCTTCAGCCAACTCAATCTATTTCATACTTCTGAATAAACCAGCAGTTTTGGATTATGCCTTCCGAGCAAGTTGCCGTGGTCACACTAGACTTGAAGCTCCCGGACGATTCGCCAGAGTGTGCGTCCGGCATCCTCAAGGGTTGGTGAGACTTGAGGTAACTAGACCGTGGTGAGACCCAAGCCAACCCTTGATGATTCCAGACGCAGTCTTAGGATCCTGAAGCCTCGTGACCATGGCCAATTAGTCCATAAGATGTCATAAAATGCGATACAAACGCCGACCGCGAAACTCTACATGTTACATGAATGTTAAAGTCATCTAGTAAAATAAAAAATAAAATATTGAAACGTTAAACTTTAGGCATCATGGATACAGATATCAAAATCTGTCCATCACCGCCATGAACCACCAGTTCGTAGACATACTGGGACGCTAGAAAAAAATATGATAAACTTGTAAATAAGTTTATCCTATTTTTTATCGTTGTATTTACCATGTTGTTTTGTATAACATTGCATTTTATAGTGGAATGAAAATATCTTTGGGATTCTGATGCAGGCTACAACTGGAATCTGGAGAAGTGGTAAAATGTTGTCCAGCATACATGGATGGCAGTAATGAGCATCAGTGAGCCAAAATGTTATGTTGGCGTGGGAATATTTCGCCACGAATAGAATAAAAATGCATAATTTAAATAAAAATGGGAATCTGAAAATGAAGAAAGTATTAATTAAAACCACGTGTGTGTGTTTTGGAGAAAATGGAACGTTGAAAAATGTTTTACGAGAACCATCTAATTTGTCAGCTGGATTCTAAGGTATGGCAAAAGTAGCGATCGGCTATTGTCAAAGTTGTATGGGTTGCTATGACAATTACAGATCAACAATTCTGAAATTCTTAACCAAAGATCATTTCATTTTACTCAAGTCAGTGTAGGTTTTATGACGCTTATCTAATACTTCATCATTAACCATAGCATTTTATTTCCTTTAAAATTACTTAAATCCCACTTGTGTCAATGTTGACCTCAAGGTTATATAAACAACATTTCATTTAATATATGTTTGCTAGTTTTTATTTCTTTATCAAAAACGTAATTATTAGAATTCTTGCAGAAAAAATCCTGAATCATGTATTCTATAAAAGAAATCAACTACATCTCTGACAAATTGTATTTATTTACTGTGGAGCGTTATGTTGAATTTTTTTTACTGATTTCTGTTCAGTCTGTTGAAGAAGATGCTAAAATCCGTTAGCAATAACGTCTTATCTAGTGGCTGAATTTCTTTTTTAGAATGTTCTTCATACTTATCTCATTTTTTTGTGGTTCTATCAATTCTTTCGCTAGTGATCGCGTATTTTCTGACCCCAGACTGAATGACCAGTAAAGAATAAGACTAAATATGCATAACTTGTATACATATCACAAGTTCCGCTAAAATATGGACAAAACAGCTGTGTTTATATGTTATGTCTATAACCTAACTTCGAAAGCGTTACACTATTTGGGTAGCTAGTCTAGATAATCCTTTTATCGATCCATCCATCCACAGTAATTCTGCTCGAGGGCAGGTCTTTCACTGCAAGCATAGCATTTTCATGCTATGCTTTGCAGCTTTACTAGGGAATTATAGGTGTGGTAGCTTCCCGTTGCTTTTCACACCGGTTAAGGATGATAATGATAATAAGGATGATGATAATGATAATAAGGATGATGATGATGGCCGGATGATTTTCGGGGACCGTTGGGCCTTAAGCTTCTTGGCATTAGTCTTACAGGTGAGGAAAAACCCCGAAAAAACCTTACCCAGGTGCCTGTCCTCACCGGGAATCGAACCCGGACCCGCTGCTTGACAAGGCAGCACGTTACCTCGAGACCACAGCCGAGGACAACCCTTTTATAATATTCTTAAATTTTACACTTATAGATAGGTAGCAATATTAGTTGGGTGATTTATAATGGGTTACATAAAAGGTTAGGCGGCGCTATTTCTAGACTTTCATGGGTTTAGGTGTTTCATATAGGAATATACAGGGTGAGAGTTTAAGCTGGATCCATAAAAGATTATACTAATCATTATGGGATAAATTGTACCCTACATAAGTAACTATTTTAGATATCAATCAAACACGTGGCATTTTAATAATTTATTTAACCAACAACTAAAAAGATAAACATTATATTATAAGTGAATCTCCACCTATAGTAAATTTGAAATTATTCCCACTTAAAATTTAATTAGTATTCATTTTGTCTTCCAGAAAGAGAGAGATAACTATTGCATTTATTCATAAGCATTAATTGAAAAACAACATATTTGAGTTGGCTACATTTTTATGAATTTTAAATACAGTTTCTTAACATAATATAAAAATTACAAAAAAAACTCTACATTTTAAATAATTGTTTTCATAAAAAGATTTTGGAAATCATTTTTAAATAATCCTTGCTTACCATGGAGTCTCTCTCACTTAATGCCAACACATCTTCACCCTCAATCTACAAGCCATTGCTGCCAGACTGCAAGCCCAGTGTCATTTGTCCTGTCTCTATTTGTATCATTCGAAACTTTACTTTCACCTGGATAGGAATAATACGGGTATTGAGACAACAAATATATTTTTGATTGTACACTCAGCTAAAAAGATTATGTTCATGAAAATATATATATAATATATTAATGTCCAATTATTTTATCAAATAATTTTTTTTATTATTTAGGCCAAGGTGTATATTTTGAAATTTTATTACTTTTAATTTAAATATTAAACCCCGTTCAACAAACTTTTTTATTATATATTTAGATAAATGTACAAGATTAAAGTTAGAGTACAAAAAGTACCCTAATCATAATAATATATGTATTCCTTAAGAGGGCATAATCCGTCTAGTGTATGCATAACTCATATTGTACAATACAATGGAGAGTGTAGTCCAACAATGCCCAAACTTAAACGAACGCAGTCCTGGCACACATTAATTCTGCACTGGTGGACGATTGTTGTGGGAGAGAGAAAGATGTGCAGCGAGAGAGATAGGCCTAAATACTTCCTACGCTTACGCAGAAAAGTTTCTGTCGAAGGTATAATTTTGTAATAAAGAATTAATTCAGTCTGTTTTGCGTTGTGTGTATTCAAATGAGTTTTAAAAAAGTGAGTTTCTGCAAACGCATAATTTTTATTTCAAAGTTATATGAATCTAAATGTTTTGTTAAAACATTATTTATTTCAAGTTTTGTATGCTCTATTGTGTCCCAAGAGGTTACAGCGAGTAGTAGAGTTGCCCGACACCTTTCATATGATGTATGTCGAGTGCATGGGTTATCGTAAGTCAGGTCAGCGGAGGGCAAATTTACCTCCACCTTCTCTTTGCGCAACTATGACGCTTTAATATATTTTTGAAGAATGATAGTCGGAAGGGGATGGAATTCGTGTGCCGACACAACAGCAAACAACGAGAATAAGGTAAAGCAACAATGTGACATCAACAGGTATTCGGATAACACGTTAAGCTTCAGTGGTTTAAACAATTCTTATAAAAAATGATGAAAGAAAACACAATACATAAAACATTCATTGCTTCTCTTTGTTTGGGAATAGAAATCAAGAAGTCATTCATTTAATATGTAAATGCTCTAATTAATCTTTAGATGAATTAAAAGACCATGTGAAATTATTATTTCCGTTAAAATTGTAGTGTGCATTAACCTTATTATACTGTACAGGCCCTTGAAAAATGACGTCGCTTGCAGAAATTATAAAATGTAAACTAAAAATGTAGGCTTTCCAAACGGTGGAGGCATTTATCTCAAAGCAATGTGTTTCATCTGGTGTAAAATGATTCAAAGGAGCATACTAGAGGATAACTAGAGGATAAATATTACTATTTTTAAAATGTGACTTTAAATTGGGGGGGGCATAGCGTATTGGATAAGGAAATACGCTACCAACCGAAAGGTCGGGAGTTGGTTAAGATGTGGACAGAATTGTTTAATTAGCCAAAACCTTCTGGTGTCCACTCAGCCTCTAAAGTAAAGGATTTTTTTTTTCTGGGGATGAAGGCGCCCGACACGCTGGGTTGACAATCGGTGCCGATTGTATTGGAAGGAGAGAGATTTAACCTGCTAGTACCCCAAGGGCCTCTGTAGTGGGAATACTTCTCAAATACATAAAATTGAACATTCCCAGGGATAGAAAATGGTACTGTATTGGAAGGAGGGAGATTTAACCTGCTAGTTCCCCAAGGGCCTCTGTAGTGGGAATACTTATCTAATACATAAAATTGAACATTCCCAGGGATAGAAAAGGGTACTGTATTGGAGGGAGGGAGATTTAACCTGCTAGTACCCCAAGGGCCTCTGTAGTGGGAATATTTATCTAATACATAAAATTGAACATTCCCAGGGATAGAAAAGGGTAC
This sequence comes from Diploptera punctata, assembly GCA_030220185.1. Lineage (NCBI taxonomy): Eukaryota > Metazoa > Arthropoda > Insecta > Blattodea > Blaberidae > Diploptera > Diploptera punctata. The sequence goes on along the minus strand of JASPKZ010008050.1, from coordinate 1,606,020 downwards.
TGTATTGGAAGGAGGGAGATTTAACCTGCTAGTACCCCAAGGGCCTCTCAAAGCCTGTAGTGGGAATACTTCTCAAATACATAAAATTGAACATTCCCAGGGATAGAAAAGGGTACTGTATTGGAAGGAGGGAGATTTAACCTGCTAGTACCCCAAGGGCCTCTGTAGTGGGAATACTTATCTAATACATAAAATTGAACATTCCCAGGGATAGAAAAGGGTACTGTATTGGAAGGAGGGAGATTTAACCTGCTAGTACCCCAAGGGCCTCTGTAGTGGGAATACTTATCTAATACATAAAATTGAACATTCCCAGGGATAGAAAAGGGTACTGTATTGGGAGGAGGGTGATTTAACCTGCTAGTACCCTAAGGGCCTCTCAAAGCCTGTAGTGGGAATACTTCTCTAATACATAAAATTGAACATTCCCAGGGATAGAAAAGGGTACTGTATTAGAAGGAGGGAGATTTAACCTGCTAGCACCCCAAGGGCCTCTGTAGTGGGAATACTTCTCTAATACATAAAATTGAACATTCCCAGGGATAGAAAAGGGTACTGTATTGGAAGGAGGGAGATTTAACCTGCTAGTACCCCAAGGGCCTCTGTAGTGGGAATACTTCTCTAATACATAAAATTGAACATTCCCAGGGATAGAAAAGGGTACTGTATTGGAAGGAGGGAGATTTAACCTGCTAGTACCCCAAGGGCCTCTGTAGTGGGAATACTTCTCTAATACATAAAATTGAACATTCCCAGGGATAGAAAAGGGTACTGTATTGGAAGGAGGGAGATTTAACCTGCTAGTACCCCAAGGGCCTCTGTAGTGGGAATACTTCTCTAATACATAAAATTGAACATTCCCAGGGATAGAAAAGGGTACTGTATTGGAAGGAGGGAGATTTAACCTGCTAGTACCCCAAGGGCCTCTCAAAGCCTGTAGTGGGAATACTTCTCTAATACATAAAATTGAACATTCCCAGGGATAAAAAAGGGTACTGTATTGGAAGGAGGGAGATTTAACCTGCTAGTACCCCAAGGGCCTCTCAAAGCCTGTAGTGCGAATACTTCTCTAATACATAAAATTGAACATTCCCAGGGATAGAAAAGGGTACTGTATTGGAAGGAGGGAGATTTAACCTGCTGGTACCCCAAGGGCCTCTCAAAGCCTGTAGTGGGAATACTTCTCTAATACATAAAATTGAACATTCCCAGGGATAGAAAAGGGTACTGTATTGGAAGGAGGGAGACTTAACCTGCTAGTACCCCAAGGGCCTCTCAAAGCCTGTAGTGGGAATACTTCTCTAATACATAAAATTGAACATTCCCAGGGATAGAAAAGGGTACTGTATTGGAAGGAGGGAGATTTAACCTGCTAGTACCCCAAGGGCCTCTCAAAGCCTGTAGTGGGAATACTTCTCTAATACATAAAATTGAACATTCCCAGGGATAGAAAAGGGTACTATATATATATATATATATATATATATATATATATATATATAGGATATAAATTAATTATACCGCACAAATTTAACTACGTATAGAGGGGTATTATATCCATCCATAGTAATTCTGCCCGAAGGCAGGTCCTTCACTGCGATTATAGCATTTTCATGCTATGCTTGCAGCTTTACTAGGTAATTATAGGTGTGGTAGCTTCCCGTTGCTTTCCACACCGGTGAAGGATGATGATGATGATGATGATGGTAGGGATGATGATGATGGTAGGGATGATGATAATGATGGCCATATGATTTCGGGGACCGTTTGGGCCTTAAAGTTTTCCTGACATTTGTCTTACAGGCGAGGAAAAACCCCGATAAAAACCTCACCCAGAAAAACTGCCCCGACCGGGGATCGAACCCGGGCCCGCTGCGTGACAAGGGAGCACGCTACCTCGAGACCACAGCAGTGGACAGAGTATTATGTAAGCAATTTTAGATAATGAACTAATTGTCCAAATAAAAATGTCTAAGTTATGATTCAATTTGTAAAAATTGTTGGCACGCCACTGATTATTAGAAATTAAAATGAAAATAATATGATACAGAGATTGTAACTTACAACAAGCATGCGCCTATAGCTCAGTGGGTATAGCAGTTTTACTACCGACGCAAATGTAAGATTAATGCATCACATTAATGCATCACATTCAAAACTACGTACAGTATGTGTACACTTTTTTATCCACTTTCTTTCTTTATTTTGTACGTCCTGTAAATTAGTTACGTGTGTAGATTTACTTCTGGTTTAATTGTTTATTATGTACGTCCTGTAAATTAGTTACGTATGTAGATTTACTTCTGGTTTAATTGTTTATTCATTGTATTACATAATACTAAAATGGAATTTCCGCGCAGTATATGAGTTACAAAACTATCTACATACGTATTGTACAGACAATTACTTGAAAGGTTGTAATAATAAATGCACACCCTATAGAGTACAATAGTTTTCGTAAATAAAACGTGTAATTGTACAGTACAGTACTTATGTACTTAAATAAATGATAGTGAAGCGATCGCAAGAGTAATAAAATGAAGAGATACAGTGTATGTACACATTGCATACATAATGTTATTGGGAAATAAGAAACAATTCATTTGAGTAAACCAAAAAAAAAAAAAAAAAAAGGTAAAGCACCTGCAGACTCGTTAGAGAAATTGTTCAAATTGGCCACCTCCACTCTCACAACACAGACGACATAGGCGACTAAAGGATTCTCGTACCCCGTTCATGATACTAGGTGTCTCGCGGATCACATCACATACTGCGATTATGCGTGCGACTAACAGTTCATCTGTATCAACAGAGGTTGCATACACCAGTGTTTTCATGTGTCCCCACAAAAATTACCAAGTGGACAGAGATCTAGAGAGCGAGATGGCCACACTACAGTTGAACTACCACTTCCTATACCAGCAGCCATGATACACTTCATCCAAATGATTTCCGGAAGAAATGGGGAGGAGCCTGATGTGAAGAGGAACTTCTTCTAAAAATTTAGTTAGAATGTTATAAGATAAAAGTTAAAAATTAAAATGTGCCTGTTGGCAGATGCGTCATCCTCAACTTTGTTAAAATGATGTATATAAAATATTAACTGGAGGCCTTTCGGAAGTTAACTTCCATCATCAGCAAGATGAGCTTCTGCTACTAGTTGTTGTTGTTTACGACGATGTAGGTTCCAAGTGTCTGTAGCAGCAACTGACGTTAGGACGTGCTCTAAAAAGTCTTATAAATGACACGATTTAATCTCTGGAGAAGAAGGTAGACGCCAATGAAATGGTCAGAAAATACGCCTACCCATACGTTAACCGGAATTTATCTGCTGGTAACCACTCTCAAAGCTGGCATGAGAATTTTCATAATCCCACATATGACTGTTCTTACAGTTCAGAACCAGCCCATTCGTATTTAATATTATCTCATCAATGAATAACACCGAGGAAAAGAAGATCGGTAGCTGCAGAAAAGTCCAATTGCAAAATTGTACCTGTTGAGCGAAGTCCACTGGCTGTAAGGCTTGTACTCTTTTTTAGATGAGAGGAATAGAGCTGGTCTTCGTGCAGGACTATGCATATGGTTTTATGGTTCGTGCCTATTACATGTGCGATAGCACGAGTACTAGTAGAAGGATCATCTTCCACCCGATGAAGAACATTTTCTTCGAACTCTGCAAGTGCGGCGCGTACATCTTTCACCGGCGTCTACTCTGTTTACCTTCAACGTCCCATGCTCCCGCAAACGCATATCAACAGACTCGAAGGTTGTTCGATGAGGATGGCGTCTATTCGGATACCGCTACGCGTACATGGCAGCAGCTTTCTTTTTTCTTTTTAATCGGAGGTGACTAGCACCGTCCCACTTACTGCGTAGTGTTACCCAATGGGCGACTTATGCAGCTAAATTTCTTTATGGCTATCAATATGGGGTTCTTGACTTATGTTAAACCTAACCATAGTAGAAAGATGTTTTCTCTCAAGAATACCATGTGGATAATGTATGGTTCCTCAATATTTAACCTATGGAACATAGGTTAAATATTTTGTGCATGAAGAAGAATTTCTCCATAGTAGATAAACTAGCCACTAAGGGCTGAATATCTTGGAGAAACTCCACATGTGTACCTAATTGTATCGCCGGTATAGTGCGATCTTGAACATTGTTGTTCACATTTGTTTGTGAAGAAGTACCAGATTTGGTTGCTTGGGAAAAGGTAGCATGAGGATTGACTTTCACCGAAGTGAAAGTCTTGGGTTGAAGGGATGGTAACCCCGCAATTTACACACTTTAGTAAATTAGGGCTTCTCTTTGCAGAGGCCTTAATGGGGCAGTCCTTATGCCCATGGGCCTCGGAACAGATTACGCAACGTGGCGTCCGGCTACACGCAGGAAATGTGTAGTTGAAGGACTGGCACTTAAAACATTGTTTAAGACCGGCCCTTGGTCTATATGCTTTTACGGCCACAACACAATAACACAGCTTTTTGGGATAATACATTTTGAAAGTCTTTGCTGTTCGCTTTAGTTCCAAAATGAAAACCGGTAGGGGTTTTTCCAAATTTTCTTTTTTCGCAATAATTTGCGTTACTTTTTGAAGAGGAAATCCCAAGGGCCTGATCTCCTCTTCAATTTCTTCAATTTTGATATTTGCTGCTAGACGTTTCAGTGCTACCTTCAATGGAGTGTCCTTTAAGATTTGATACGTATAGTATTCCTTATGTAAGGAATCAAAATACGTTTTCATGACCTGAAAGTCTTCCATTGAAGCCGCGTAGTAACGCAGACCTTCAGAAATATTTACTACTCGGAGTTCTCCACCAATGAGTGCTCTTAATTCCTTGTTCATGCGAAACAGATCCACATGCCCACTAACAGTAATGGGCGGCGGTCTCTGTTTCGCGGAGCCAATATTTCTGATAGGTGTAGTTTTGTTAGTGGTCGTAGAAGGACCGGCGATAGAAGTAGGTGGTGGAACCTCTTGTGAGGAAGTTCCAGCAATTGGTTCTGTCATGTCAGTTAAAACTGAAAATCTGTTGGCAGTCTCAACCACTGGAACTACAGCAGGAGACTTTGCCTCGACCTATTTAGACCGACTTTCATGTTTTCTGCCTGATTTGATATAATTTGTTTCTACAACTTTTTTAGTTCCTTTGCTTTTACTTTTATTTCGTCTTTTCTTACTAATTTTGACCTCTTGAGTTGGTTGGGTCTTTAGAAATTGAGATGGATTTGGATTCTCTCTGCCATCCAAGTTAGCAGAGCTATTCGTAGTAGCAGGAGAGAATTCCGCTTCCGCGTCAGATTCTGGAAAAATTGGTTTATCTAAGGTGAGAAGGCTCATTGATTGAAGTTCAACCAAATCAGCCTTCAACTCCTTCAATATGGCATTAAATAGGCCTTGTTCTACACTATATGTTTTAAACAATTTTGTTAAATTTTCGAAACAGGTCGATGTAAAGTTACCAACTGCCTCGGATTTGTCGCACGCTTTGAAGGTGGCAAGATAATTAGTGATTATCAAAAATGCTCCACGAATTTGGTGGATGATATCTTTAAATTTTGGAGTTTCCTCAAATTTATTTTTAGCACTGCATTTCTCAAAATTTTGAGCTGCCTCTTCCCAGCGTGCGAAAGCCCCGGGATCCTCACTTTCACTATCCATTGGATCATCTATATTTAACATATGAGCCATTGCTTGGCAAGCCAAGACTTAGTTCACTGATATATTTAATTTTCAGAAAACACTTACCACTTAGGCAGGTTTACACTACACAATTTTTGTGAATAAATCACAACACCACACTGTTAGCCACTTTGCACAAAGAAATTATATTTAGAAAAAACACAAAAACACTATCCAAAGGACCGGGCCTAGGCCCGGTCAATAAAATTAAGAAATTAGCTGCCTCGCGTCTATTGGTCGGTTTCGATCACCTTATATATATATATATACGACCAATCACAGTAAGCGGAACTACCAGCCTAACTCCTTTTTTGTTTTAACACTGCAGCACTACTAACGAGTCGAAAAGTCTCGATGGTCTAACATGATGACCTGACGCTCAGGAGAGTATGTTGCTGTTGATTTCAAGAGATGTTGCCTCGTTGAAAACTAAGTAGAGAATGGTAGCAGCTCTTGCACCATTACATTGCGCTGCACCATAAATCTGATGCATTTCGGCAAATTCAGCATAACTATAAATATGTCCATGATTCTTTCATGTATTGCGACTGATACTGAAATAACTTTTTAATCAGATGTTAATGTAATAACCAATACGGGAATAAGCATTTTGCGCAGCCTATACTGAACAAATTTCAGTATCAACATATCACAGTACACTCGCAGGAGAAAAATGAAAAAGCGGCCTGCCGTGATTTAAACCATCAATGTTCGAATCCCAAATCCATCGTTTTAACCATTAGGCCACATGTTAACTACACAGATTCTGCGTGTTTCACTCTTAGCTAAGGCTCACATTGCTCACATCTGCTTTAACTAGTGCAGTGGCGTGCAATCATCTCCTAAGTTCGACATTTTAAGGAATTTCATAATCAAATATTTCATAAACGTTTTTGATTAATTATTAGAAATCAGGATCTCGGAATTAATACAAAGATCTGAAGTTATTCTAGTATAATTTTCTCTCCTACTTTACTCTCCTGTTGATTTACCTGTATTTATTATCGATTATTTTGATTTCCTACAACTCGCCCAGTTTCCCTCGTAGACCATTGGTTCCCTATATGAAATTACTTGTATAATACCCCTCTGTAAGCAGTTAAATTTGTGCGGTATAATTCATTTACACCCTGTATATAGGGTAAAGCTAGTAGAGCTAACGCAGGTAGGAGAGATGACGCGGTCTTCGTTCTCATGTCTGCTACAAAGTTACAGAATCAGTTTCACTTGTGAGTGAACTGTGGCTTGTGATTGATGTGCAGTTGAATTCTTTAAAAATTTCGAACATACTTGTGGTTTTTAAGAAGACATTTATTTACAATCTATCCAAGGTGAGTGTTTGAAATTTCGTTAAGGTAGTGCAATTTTTTATCTGGTACTTTGGTGTATGAGTTAATACAAAACCGATGGATTCTAATGATAGGTGGGTTAATAGCTATGGTTTTTACTGCATTAAAAACTAGTCAGCCATTTCTACAGCTGTGAGGGTAGGTGCGTCCTCTCTCCTACCAATTTAGTAGAGTTGCCGTACTTGTATAATAGGAGAGATGACGCATGCTTATTGTTATACTTTATAATTAAATATCTTATAATAGACACGTATAATGACTCTAAATCACATACATTGTATTTATAGTTTCGGGCACGATGTCCAATACTTACATTAGGAAAGCTCCAGGAGCAAGCAAACAATTTAATATTCCAGAAAAAAAACTTTACGGATGAGGATCGTCGATGAAGAATTGGTTCTTTTTCCTGATGATGAATTGGTTCTTTTTCCTGATGATGAATCAGATGAGTGTAATGAAGATGAATGTGTAGAATGTTTGGAAATCTGAACTGAAACTCATTCTAAGTAAGACTGGTTTCAGTATGTTGTGTGCAAAAGGTGGTTGCACGAAAGCTGTCCTATTTATGACAATATGTGTGCTCTCTGTGGAAGAAATCATAACAGAAGTCACAGGAAATTATAGAACAGCAAAAGGTGAACTCATGTGTCTACATTTATATTTTAATTATGTTGTAATTTTACACATTTATAAATAAATAATTTATTTTTCGATCTGGTAACATAAGGAGTTAAAGACTGTAACAATTATTATTTTAATATCATACTTGTTAAGAAATGTATGTAATAATATTAATAAATAATTCTGAAGAATAAGGACAATGTTCTTTCCAATTTATGACTAATACACTCAAGCGGCAACTCTCCTATCCCCAGTGCGTCATCCTACCCAGGGAGGAGAGAGAGTATAATGTAACACTTTCAAAAGTTGTTTAAAATTCAATTTAAATGAAAATATTTTTAACTTAAGCTTACTTTCCCAACAAAGCAAATATATACAGATTAATTAATGAGTATTCATTTTGAAATATATCTCCAATTTTTCGATTTAGAATACTTTTTTGAAAAGTGCGTCAACTCTCCTCGCTTTACCTTATATATAACTTTCTCTGCATGTTAACACTACAGAAGGGAAGTGAGGGCTGATTCTATAAACCCTCTAAGTAAATAAATATACATCTAGAATGCTTCAATTTGCCCTAATTTCATTCTCGCAGCGTGAAAACACAGAAAAAATAAATACACTTGAGAGATCAGAGGATACCTGAAGCACAGTATAGCTTGATATAAATATTTCAACAAAAGCGGAAGAGCTTAAAAATAAAAATGTTGTGTTGAGTGAAACAAACCGCATGATATAAATGTCTCGTTTGCAGGAGATTGAGGAAAAAACGACACACGATTTGAAAATTCACAGGAATCGACTAGTGGCAGGAAGACATCTATACTTTGCTTAAAAGAACACATAAAATGTTCAGTTACTATTTTTTATTATTATTTTTTCGCTTTAAATGTTTGAGTTGGCAGATGGCTCAGTTCCTTTAAGTTGAGATCTGCCACTTGCTTCGGAGACAATAAATGCGGTGTTAAAACGCAAGCACTCCTCATTCCTGTGAGGCTTCGCCGACACGGATGCCGCTGCCAAATGGTGTCTATGTTCTATGTGTGCGTCTAGGCTTATATCACATAACTAATAATTTGAAGATCCCAGTGCAAGATCAATCGCGCATGGCATTTTTCCAAAATATTTGCTTTTTTAGTGACGCCTCTCCAGCACTTTTCTTTTTTTCATCTCGTGACACAAACTGATTCCCTTCATTACGACTACTTGATAGATGAAATTAAAAACTATTGGTCATCAAGTTCCTCTCATTTAAAATATAATCTCATCGACGCAGATGACAAAATATTACATACAACCAAACTGCTTAGAATTTGTACAGTATTTTTTCAATAACACTTGATACTCTTTTCCGACGCAATGGCAGGTCGAGGGATAAGATGAAGCCCTAATTATTGAAGGTCTACGATTATATAAGGTTGCCGTCTGACCAGGCATGTTACACCACAACAGGACCACATGATGAAATTAAATTGAACGAATTGGAATGCATTGAGTATGTAGACGTGGTGGAATTAAGTTTTATTATTATTATTTTTTTTTTACATGTCAGGGGAAGGGAGGAAATTCCCGGGAAAAAATATTGTGGCTACGATTCGTTTAAAACAAACCCCAAATGAAGTGTTCGAGACGAGATCTTGGGATCTATAGTTCGTCTCTACCTTAAAAGACAGTACAAGTTAAATGGAGCGCGCTGATGCCAGATCTACTATATAGACAAAGATGTGCGAGGCAAGGAACAGATGTGTCAAAACTCTTAAAACCCCTTAAATTTGAGTGAGAAAACGTGATATGTCCGATATATTTGTTATTTTCATATAAGTTCACCTTATGTCCTACTGATCGAATGACAATACAAGTATTTAGGCCTACGAATTAAACGCCAAAAAGCTCAGAGCGAGATTTAAATGCACACGTTATAATAAAAGGAAAACATATAAATTAGCATAAATTATAATTAATTATGATATAGGCTAATTAAGTTATAATAAATTAAATATATAATATAGGCCTATATCAAGAAATATCGTACATAAACAAATAGAAATTATAATCACTTTAACATATAATTTATTTATTTTTTAAGAATATATTATTATAGGCCTAAGACGTTGTATTTAATTAAATATTTAATATACTAAACGTTCCGAACACCCAGTAGTTTCTGCTGTCTGCTTAACTGCCTGGGCAATGTTCGTTTTCTTTTAAATATAATTAAATATGTTCAATACTATATTCCGTACTTTACTGTGCAGTTTGCCAATACAATGTCGCTTAGCTTCTATATTTATAATTAATAATACAATAATAATATATATGAAATTAAACAATTTTATGAAAGATACATGAACCAAACACAATTGAACTTCACTCAACAGGTGAAAGATTGTAAATTCTTTAAAGAGATAAAACTCTTCTACTAGAAACGTTCTATATTAAAAAATGATAACAGATTGCAATTCTGTAGGAGTAGCAAGCTACTATAACAACACTGAGCTCTGAGCCTGAGGAAGTGCAGAGTCAAACGCGATCGGAAATGAAAAGGGACACCTAAGTAAACAAACTTTAAACTGCGATAAAGTATGAATGCGCAATGTTATCGAAGTCTGGTTTATTTTAAAAACCATTTGAGACATTTATAAACATGTCTTCTCGCTTTGTCACCAACATACACTCAATAACAAAAGGTTTCTAGGTACATAATTTTTTTGTTACCACCCGATAATTTTTAACAAGTATTTAATAAAAATTAAATAGCTCCCTTCTTATTTAAAATTTATTGTCCAGGGAAAGATAGTGTAATCCATAAACATCAGGTAACCCACAAAAAATCTTAATCTATAATTGTCACTAGTTTTCTACCAATCGTGTGACAAGTTTTTATCTGCAAAAATATAGATTCGCGGCAAAATAATGTATTTGTCAAAACTATTCATTATATTAATTACTTAAGACTTCAAAATTTATACATTCAGAAAAAAGGGCAAAATTTTCTATACGACCGTATCATCATTTTATTCAATTCATCACTTTTGCATTTTTTAAATTGGCAACCTCGCGGGAGTAGAAAAGGATGAAGCTAATAGAAGGACATAGGAGTGCGGGTGAGAAAGGTACATACTACATCTAATACGGTACTGTCATTTAAGGTAGAGACGACCTATAGAAGTGGGGGGGCGAGTGTCGAACCACTTGCACCAAGGAGTCTTGTTTTTATTCAACTCTACTTGAGTATTGATTCCGGACCCGCGATCTAAGAGGCAGAACTGCTATTTCTTAAGCCAACACGTCTGAAAAAATGTAGTACAGAATTATCTAAGGCATATATTATATCAACTGAACCTCTGGGAGCATTGGGTGAAAGGAAAAATCAAAATATAGGTTTCACAATAAATTTGAAACTTCGGCCTTCAGAAAAAGGCAAATTATCCACTATGGGAATGTTTCATCCATGCATAAAAGTAATTTTTGAAAGTCTCTATTTAAGCCGCACTAACTTGAGATATCTAGTAATAAGAATAAGAGTAATAATAATAATAATAATAATAATAATAATAATAATAATAATAATAATAATAATAATAATAATAATAACAGGTTGGCCGCGGTAAACTAGTGACTACGCTCCTTGCATATGGTCCCGTGGATGGCGGGTCCAAACCCTGCCGGAATCGATGTTTTTTTTGTAGGATGGAAAAATCCAAAAAGCAAGTCCTCCGGGAGGGACTTCAATCCGTGGGAGTTGAGCCTGAAAATGTTCAGGCTCGTAAAAGGCCCTTAAGTAAAATTTGCCGAATTCTCCCATACAAGTACTACCTTGGTGAACTGTCACTGTGAGACGGAACGCTGACTCCCGTCCACTCAATGACATCTATCCGAAAACAAGTGTAACTAAATTAGCGTGGTTGAATTTCTCCCCTGTAGGGGTGAACGCATAAGTCTCATTGATAGGCACAAGGGCTTACTACTACCACTATAATAATAATAATAATAATAATAATAATAATAATAATAATAATAATAATAATAATAATAACAATAATAATAACGCAAATTATATTCAGAGTAACTTAAACATTACCAACTGTCAATTAAATAATTTCGGCCAATTCCTAAAGATACTGAATTTCCTTATGGTCTTTTCTCGCTAGTTCAGGAAGTTATAATTTTCCAGACTTGCTACATTGATCAGAATAATATATATTTCTCCTCAAATGTCTTGCAAATAACAATACATCATTCCGTTATGAATTTGACGATAATGATAATAATTAATTACAACATTAAGGAATTAAGTTTTAATTCAAATAATTCCTAGATTTTTTAAAGATGAAGATATGTAAAGTAATTACATACATATAAGTATAATAATGATGTAGAAGTCTATATTGCAAGGATTGGCCTGAAAATAAATCATATTGTCTCATAGAGTCGCAAGATGTCCTCTGTGAACGTCTCTACTCCTAAAATTTTACTTAGGTTCAACGAAATGTTAAGGCAACGTTTAGTGTCAGTCCAATGACCTTTCCCTTGAAACTGAGCCAATTCTTGAGGAGAATATTGACGAACTGAACTGCGGTCAATTGTCGATTTATGTTTTTCATTTTAATGAAATTTGAATTCGCATTTCTGAAGTTAGTCAATTATACCAATTTATACAACAAATAAAAACAACACCTTATCAATCGTTTAAACGTTCGGATTAACACAAAAGTAGATATGAATAAAATTAAATTATGAATAATTTATTAAAGGTAAAATGATCATACCGCACGCCTTCTGAGGCTCTTAAGGTTGTAAGAGATATTGGTATATATCTTTGCAGGCATTCGACGGGTCGTCATCCATGGGCAATGGTCGCTTTTACCCCCAAAATCTCAGAAGCTGAGTCAAGACAAGAGCAATGAAGTCGACATTAGTTCTAGTCCAGTTTAAACATTTCGATCGACCGCGTTGGACTAGCGGTTATGTTCCTTGCTTCTGGTCCCGAGGGTCGCGGGTTCAAACCCGGCCGGGGTCGATGGATTTTCAAAATCCAAGGAGCAAGTCCTCCGGGAGGGACTATAAGTAGTGGGCCCCGAGTCTGAAGATTTTCAGGCTCGTCGAAGATCCTTAAGCCTGAATAAAAAGGCATCTAAGCAAAATTTACCGGATATTCCCGGTTTCCTTAATAAATAATCGGATATATATATATATATATATATATATATATGGGGCACGCCGTAGCGTAGTGGTTAAGGCATTGCGCTACAAGCCGGAAGGTCGAGGGATCGAGTCCCGGTGGGGTCAGGATTTTTAAACTGACCCAAACCTTCTGGCGGCACTATGGCCCTGGGGTCGACTCAGCCTCTAACTGAAATTAGTACCAGACGCTTGTTCTGGGGTAAAGGCGGCCGTCACGCAGGGCTGACAACCCGGCTGACATCAAGTGCCGATTGTCAAGAAAAAGTTGGAGCCTTAACTTCCTACTACCCCAAGGGCCTCCTGAGGCCTGTAGTGGGATCACTTTATCTGTACCTTTATATATATATATATATATATATATATATATTTACACACAGGGTATATAAAAAAGAATGGCGCAAACTTACATGGTTGAAAGTACACGATAATAGAAGCAACAATGCCCCATTAAACATGGGTCCGCAAACGAGCCGTTTGCGAGATAATTATGAATGTATGGTTACAAGCCGCCACTGATGTCATTGTAACATCGTAACGGTTTACTCCTTGCGCACTTGAAGCCGCCCTATGTTCTTTGTTTACAAAACTGAACGTTGCCGAGAGGTGGAGATGTAATCAAACCATACACGCAGAACGTACAGGACGGATACAGCACACAGTCTCAAAAGGTATCAGTCTCGTCTGAGGAGTGCCACTTGTGCTGTGTTGTAGTTACAATGGAATCTTACAGTAACGAAGAGTATGCGGATATGCATTTCATGTACGGTAGGGCTAATGTCAATGCACGGGAGGCTGCACGCTTGTGCCAAGAAACATATCCCGATCGAAGACACCCCAAAAGTCGTACATTTACAAGGGTCCATCAGCGCCTGAGAGAAAATGGGGGTTTTGCACATGGCAGAGCAGTAGGTAGGCCTGCTCGCATTACGCCTGAGGTTGAGGATATGGTATTGGAAGCAGTACAGCTCTCTCCGGGAACCTCGTCGAGAAGAATTGCCACACAAGTGCCTGTACTAAGCCACATTAGTGTATGGAGAATTTTACAGCGCAATTTAATGGATCCTTACCACCTCCAACGAGTTCAATGTCTCAATGATGCGGACTTTATTCCTAGAGTGATGTTTTGTCGGTGGATGCAACAACAGACTGTAGTCAACCCTCGTTTCGCATGTAACATTTTTTTATTCCTAGAGTGATGTTTTGTCAGTGGATGCAACAACAGACTGTAGTCAACCCTCGTTTCGCATGTAACATTTTATTTACAGACGAAGCAGGATTCACACACGATGTTCTTAATTATAATATACATTTTTGGTGTGAAATAAACCCACATGCTGTTCATGAGTTACCACATCAGCACCGTTTCTCACTGAATATGTGGTTAGGGGTACTAGTTGATCATCTCTTTGAGCCACACATTCTTCCACTATAACTTAATGGATGAAGGTACCTTAGGTATCTCCGGCGTCAACTACCAGGATTGCTTGAGGATGTTCTCCTTCAGCAACGTCGGAGTTTGCGGTACATGTATGATGGAGCTCCGGCACATTTTGATGCTGCTGTGAGACAGCATCTAATGCGCAGAAACGGCCAAAGATGGATAGGTCGTGGCGGATCTGTACCTTGTCCTCCAAGATCACCTGATCTAAATCCTTTGGATTTTTGTGTCTGAGGTCATCTCAAAAGCGAAGTGTACAGCACACCCGTTAACACGGTTGAAGAACAGGAGCAGAGAGCCGTACATGCTTGTCAAGAATTCAGAAATGATTTAGGGGTTTTCGAAAGAATTCGACATTCGTTTCAGAGACGAATACGTATTGCATCCAGATGCAAGGAAGACACTTCGAACACCTCCTTTAACAGGTAACCCATAAGTGAAGTGAAATGTGAACTAAATGAGATGAAAAATTAATAGTAAAGTCTAAATTTAAATTAATTTGTACTAACTAGGACGATGTTTACAATAAAGTCAGTGGCGGCTTGTAACCATACATTCGTAATTATCTCGCAAACGGCGGCTCGTTTGCGGACCCATATTTACTGGGACATTGTTGCTTTTATTATCGTGTACTTTGAACCATATAAGTTTGCGCCATTCTTTTTTATACAACCTGTATACACACACACACACACACATATATATATATATATATATATATATATATATATTCTTATACTACTTCATGAAATTAGGCACCTTTTTTCACATCAAGTGGGATTTAATGAATCTTCCCTTGTAGTAAATGGGCGTCCAACACTTCTATGTCCTAATTGATTGTAGGCCTACTTAATAATAACTGGGGGATTCTATATGTAGGCATGGTTTAACGTGTTCATACCAGTTGTTTCTCATATTGTCAATTCTATTTGTTAAATTAAATATATTTAAAACTTTCCTAGTATCTTCATTTCCATATCTGTCCAATTTTGTCACCACCTGCTACTGAAAGTAAGAACTTAATTTATGCAATATATACACTATTAAAAAAATAGAGGAACACATGTTTAATCCAAAGCCACAAAATAAATGTTGTAATAATTTAATTTTTGAGAGTCAGATGTTTTGAGTTCAAGTATTGTTCAAAATCGGATTGAAGATCTTCTGGGTTTTATTAATTTTTCTCTGAATATGTTAGTGAAATTCCAAGAGTTGCTGAAACCAAAGTGAGTTCGTATTGATTTATTTTTAATAACTGGTCAGAAGAATAATATGTGGCAGGGAATTGTTATTTTTGTGTTCTCTGATGCTAATACAGAGCAATGAGACATCTGAATGAAACATCAGTTGCACGATTCAGAAAAAACCCACAACAAATTGCCACTGATGAAGGCGTTCGTTTATTCACCATGCCTCTAGGATTCTTGAGGTCAGCCCTTCCGTCATCCATTGGCTGTGGAGGCGATATAGAGAGACACGTGGATACAAGAGGAGACCCGGGCAAGGTCGTAAGAAGTAGACTACAGACGTAGAGGATAGATTTCTTGTCTTATCAGCTTTGTGCAGAAGTAAATCTACAGCTAGAGATCTACAAAATCATTTACGCACAGCGACTGGGATGGTAATTTCTGATCAGACTGTAAGTAATGCAAGGTTGAGGTCTAGAATCCCCTTTAAAGCCCCTCGTTTTAACACGTCAGCAGAAAGAAGCCCGGCTGCGATTTTCTCAGAATAATGTCAACTGACTGCTCCCCCAACGGAGGGGCGTTTTATTCACGGACGAATCAAGATTTCGTCCAACAGGATCTGATGGTCGTACACGTGTATGGAGACATCCTGGCGAACGTTTTGATCCAGCCACAATTATTGAACGTGACAGATTTGGAGGTGGTTCGGGTATGGTTTGGGCTGGGATTACTATTGAGTCTCGGACAGAGCTTGTCGTTTTCCCACAGCGCATGGATGCTGAATATTTACATTAATGATATTATCCTCCAACATGTTGTACCCTTTGGTTATGGTATGGACCCTAATGTACTTCTAATGCAAGATAATGCTAGATGTCATACAGCATAGGCTACCAGAGATGTCCTGCAAGAATGCCAAATTCGGGTGATGGACTGGCCTGCATGCAGTCCGGACCTTAATCCGAAAGAGCATATATGGGATAAGTTGGAAAAACTTGGTCGTAAGCGTCCTGCTTACCTCAGAACCTTGAAGAACTTTCACATGCACTCACCGAGGAATGGGAGAGAATCTCACAAGTTTCTGTAAGAAGGCTTCTGCGAAGCATGCCTCGTAGGTGTAATGCGGTCATTCAGGCTCACGGAGGACACACTAAGTACTGAGTGTTGAAATAACCATGGAAACATTAATTCCAAAAATTGTAAATCTCAAATTTCCTCTTTGTTTTCTGTTACAAATGATAACTTATTCGTATTGCTAATAGTGCACAAGAAAATATTGTTTGAATGTCTATTCTAATTTTACATAAATCTTCAATTTATAATTACAGCAGATCAAACATAAAATTGTTTCAATATTCATTCTCGTGTTTTGGTTTAAACGTGTGTTCTTCTATTTTTTTAGAAGTGTATATATATATATATATATATATATATATATATATATATATTTATGGTTTTGGCCGTAAGTAAATATATAACTCACAACATGAACCTAGTATGCTAACTATTAAATATTAAAATTAAAAGTCCAATCAGATATACTTACAATTTTGCACAATTTAGCATTGAAAAATTTGGGCTGATATCATCGATGGTTATTATGCTGCGGTCTCTGCGGGGAATAGAGGTGCCTGCGGGAGTTAGCACCCAAATGACCGGCACCAACTGACCACTGTCAGTACCCCGTCCCCTCCCCATACCCAACGCATAGTAACCACCATTTCTACCGATGACGTCGGTCCCGAATTTATACTACTGTTCCTTTGTCAGATCACTAGGATCGCAATTAATATTTGGGCGTGAAAGAGCCGACAAATATAATTATATAACATATGCACTAGCAATTTCATTGTTTATTTATCAAATAAAACTATCAAAGTTTTGTATGATTTTCATAAATATTTACTTTGTTGAAAAAATTGAATTTTAATTCTGAAAAATTAATTCTGTGGAAACAATATGAAGATGTCGTTAAATAGAAAGGAATGGAAGGCTCTCTGTAAAAGTTGATGACTACTAAGGTATATTGGATTGAAATAAGTAAGCAAAGAAAAAACACGTTCAAAGAGTGGATATCACTAGATGACCAAGTCAAGTTCTTGCTTATACACCTGAAGCACGAAGGAATTTCTAAAGAACTAGAAAATGCTGGCATAAGTCCTTAAACATAGGAACTACGGTCAAGCATGTGATGATGATACGAGGGCTGTTCAATAATTATTCTTTTTGGCAATCCTTTAGCAATCCTCAAAAATGTTTAAAAGTACAATGACTACTATTTATTTTACCAGAAGTCTACATCCACTGCAAAATCAGCAACAAGGGGAAGGGGATTTAATTATTTAATAAATCAGGAGGCGATCCTAAAACATACTTATAGAGTGGTGGATCGCATGAATATCTACTCACGAAGAGTTAGTTGTAGCTCTTGTGGTTTTTTCGTTTCCATTCGAATGCTCTGTTTGTTTCGTGATTCAAAAATGTCCTGTGCTTCTATTGGAATTAGTCTTTAATCGTATTTCACTGAGATCCAACCATGTATACATTCAGATCTTTGCTACTCTTTATTTTTATTTCTAATCTCTACATTTCTGAACATCGCTTATGAAATTACCTGTGTATCTGTACAATTTGCCACATACGTTTTTGCTAATAATGAATTCAAACTAATAGCTGGGCAATTATTAAATATTACCTGGAAATTCGTATAAAGAAAGAGAAATTCTAGTGTCAGTCTTCAAGTATACAGCTAGACACATTGTACTATAATTTTTTACAAGAGCATTGAACTGCTAATAGTTGAAACAAAAAATTAGTGCATACATTGAAGTAACTGTACTTGCCTGTATTCAGATAACATTCAAATGAAGATTTTAGGCCATGGAGCTATCTCTCCCGGGGAGGCGTTAAGTCGGGAGAGAGAAGTTCATTACAGTATTAATAATGAGAGTTGCTCCCCCACCACATCTCAACCTGTTCCTCTTATAATTTGTTACTTTCCTCTCTCACATGACGCCATCTTTTTTTAACTACTAGTATACTTCGCATTCTCGTAAAGATGTTTTATTTAACAAATATTTTAACAAGTATTTTGTTTACGTATCGTCAATTAAAATAATACCCTTACCGGCACCCTAAAATATATGAATATTACATTATATTCTCCCCCATTATCATTTTACATTTCTTTATATTTCTAAAACGGAAATGGCAAGATGAAGGTCAGTGATCCCACTGCAGTCCGTAAGAGCCCTTTGGAGTGTTACAGCTCTCACCTTTGTAGACAATCGACAAGAGTAGTCAGTCAGATTGTCAGCCTTGCGTGACGGCCGCCTTTAACCCCAGAATTGTTTGAGACTGTGTCGAGTCCCTGGCCATGTTGCCGCAAGAAGGTTTAAGTCAACTGGGGAGATAATCGAAGCTCGAGAAAAATTGCAGTAGTATGAACACTGAACACAACATAGAAATAATGTCTTATGCAATATAATAATATAATAATAATAATAATAAACCCATATATATATATATATATATATATATATATATGATATGAAAAGAAAAAAAGAATGCTTGAGACGGGATTTGAACTCGAGTCTTTAAAGTCTGTATCTTTAGCGCTCTAACCAACTGAGCTACCCAAGAATTCCAATACAAGCATACAATTTTCTTATACATGTAGTATTCTCAATTCACACAAGAGGTAGCGGAAATTTATTCCAACTGCCATCTCGCGGCTAACATAACAGTTAAGCAAATTTTTAAAGAGAATATTTACTTTATAGCAGTAACGCTTTTATAGATAGATATTATAAATATATTTTTGACATTTGGCAATGAAGGCAAATGTCAAATATATATATATATATATATATATATATATATATATATATGATATTGGTAAGACTAGTTCTCTGCTATGGGAACAAAGCATGGACCCTACAGAAAAGAGACGAAAGTAGAATTATAAATAATAAATAGTGACATCTCACTATTCAATTTCATGAACAGGAGAATGCATCAAGTGGGATGACATCTTTGGGGAATTTAATACGATGCCCATAAAAGATCGTATCCATAAGTATCAATAGAATTGGCGTTAGTGTGGGGATCGACTATCCAGATCCAGGATTCCTAAGGGAGTTTCTAAATACCTACTGAATGACAAGAGATCGTTGGAACCACCAAGGAAGATATCTTGATTTTTTTTGTAAACTGTAATAGTATTTTTAGGACTACAATATGAAAGTAAGAAGATAATAATAATAATAATAATAATAATATTAATAATAATAAAAATAATAGCGTTGAGTCGGCTGAATCGGAACACGGGGTGAATAGGGATACTTAAATTTTGTTCTCTCCACTGAAATCTAGGCGTCCCAGAGAAAGTTATGGCATTTGTCGATTAACCTCTGTACTTCATGTATGAAAACAAGTTGTGTGATGTTTTGTTTCTTGCTTGGTTATCTGAAGAATTCACAATAAAAAACTGGTCTTTCAGGTGAGTGAAATATTAGCTGCGTAAATATAATATTTCAGTTCTTTATTATTCGAGTCTCTTATTAACTAATGGTCCGATTATGAAGTAATTTTTGCTAAATTATAAAGTATTTATCCCAAAGAGATTGTGATAATACCCGTCTTTATCTTCACCGGTTTAAGTGTTGTCAACCAATGAAAATAGAAGCACTGTATTTCGGGTGAAGAGGGACATTAATTTTCGGCTAAATAGACAGCGTATTTCACTAATGTATATGTGACTATTGTATTACAGATGCATATTTCCAAACCGAGTTGGACAGAAGTTGATGTGCATAGAGCTATTAAAGCATTAAGTCAGGGGAGGAGCTTGTATCCTGCGACCGAGTTATTTGGAGTACATCGTTCGTTTGTTAATCGTCACCGTAACAGCGGAAGTGACGATTCGCTAAAAGAAACTGTTAGTACAAAGAATTCTCCATTGTATGCATGTGGATTTTAAGTATATTTCAACGATATAAGAAAGGCAGTTTTTTGCTTCGCGCAGAAAAAAGCAATAAACACAATTTTATCGTCATCAGAATCTGAATAAGAAGTAGAAAATGATGATGATGATAATGATGATGATACTGAAGACGCGGAAGCGAATAACACTACGTGTGGATTTTGTTTATAAATATTGATATCCGATCAAATAAAACTGGGAGAATGCATCCGGTGTCATGGTAACGGAAGTGACTGGCATCATATAAAGTGTTTTTGGACCTAAGGGGAACAAATGCTTTTATGCTTAATATAAAGAAATAAAATCTTATTCTATTATAGTTTATAGAGAAAATTGTGTTAAAAAATTGTGTCTAAAATATCTGATAAATAAATATTTTACCGAAGAAAGTAATTTGATAACTCTCCCAATTCACCCAAAAGACTGTCCCTATTCATCCTAACAAATTAGGATGAATAGGGACGTGCATTGTTCCGCGCCGTAGCCGAGTGATTAAGGCAAGAAGCAACGGCGGAGAGCTACGAGACTTACGCTGGTTCGAGTCCCCATGGGGGAAGAAATTTTCTAATGGAATTTCGGTCAGTATGGGATCGGTGCCCACCCAGCATCGTCAGGCATTTTGATAGCTACAATAAGTAGCGACTCCAGGTTGAGAAGGCCAGCTATGACGGCTGGGGGACCCGACATGCTGACCACATATCACCCCTATTCTGGCTAGGTGATTGTCTACCTCTGTGATTAACGCACGTGGATATGAGGCCAGTAGCCTGCTGGTAGGCGAAGGACCTTTTAGGCCTGTCCCGGTTGGAAATTTTTTTGAGGAGGGACATGCATTACTGAAATATAAACGTCAATAATTCCTTACGCATTTGATTGATAAAACTATAACTTGTACAAAATGTTGACCAAAGATTATATTAAATCATGAAGTAAAAAACAGGTTGTCTTTCCGATAATGAAATCGATATTACAGATGTTCTTACTTTTGTCTCGATTTACGCGAGCTTATCATAATAATAATAATAATAATAATAATAATAATAATAATAATAATAATAATAATGATAATAATAATAATATTAATATTAATAATAATAATAATAATAATATTAATAATAATAATATTAATAATTCCTTTGACAACATTAAGGACTTCATCCGGTAAGAAACACCTTTTGATATTTCAGTTCCGAACAGCAAGTCAATTCAGATTTGTTTATTACGTTTTCAGTCCCAGTCGGCAACTTACTTGCTCCTGGTTTCTCGGTTTCAAATCGGCCGGGATCAATAGATTTACAGAATTTTAAGGCAATAACCTAAAATCCTATCCAAAAATTCAGTATAAGTGAAACTAATTAATATTAATAATAATATTAATAATAATAATAATAATAAAAATAATAATACAAAACATAGGCAAAACCCGTGGGATTTTGTTAATGAATACAATCATAAATCTGTGATTTCGAGACATGAAAGACTGCGCTCATCTGACAGTAGTGCTTACAATATTTGCATTATGTGAAATCTTGGTAAAGATATAAGCTGGTGGCAAGAGCCAACAAGATTAATGATCTCAGTCTTTATAAGGATTTTAACAATAGATGTCCCGAGAGACCAGTTAACATATGGGTCCATTCATATGTGAGAAAAACATTTTCAAGACTTAGCGAGCTATTAGTCGCGTGTCCGTACAATGAACAACAATTTTTCTGTTCATGCAAATACAAGATGCATTCAAAATAATAAAGTGCATCAATGAACCATGAAATTAAGCTACAATTTGGATTCATATAATGCCATTCTCTAATACATTCAAAGTGGAATACAATTCTAGACATTGTTTATATTTCTTTATTTAATGAGGGTTTGATCACAATACAAATTAAATGATTTTTTTTCGATTTTTCTTTCAGCAAGTAAAAATATGTAACAATTTCTCCCTAAATTGCACTTGACATTTGTACTCATTCCTAATAATTTCAGCCTTATAAAGTATGTTTCAAATGTTATGGTCCATAAATTAACCGGTTACGAGAACATGCCCTGTAACGAATTACAATGTAATCTAGCTATTAACATTGTAACCATGAAAACATGCATTTTTTTACAAATCTTCATCTATCCTACTACTATAGGCCTATATAAATATAACCGCGGGCGCGTGCGCGTGTGTGTGTGTGTGCGTGTGCGCCGGCTGCAATTTTCGTTTTCCTTTCTCTTTTTTTTCTCTTTCGGTTTGTTAGGAACGAAACTCGAGGCATAGGCCTATAACAATCAATTAAGAAAAGTAAAGTCGAGTTCGTAAACCATCAAAATCGAACTATTAGGAGCTGGGGTTAATCTGAAGCGAAAATTGAACATCGTTCTACTGATCGCAATTCTGAATTTTTCGCAACTAAACTCGCTATACGCCATTGAAATAAAATTTGATCGGTATTATAAAATATCAGCGACATTTGATCATAAAGAATGGTGGTTTATCAAAAGCCGATATTTAAAAATTGTACAAGCGGCCATATTTGTTTTCTCGCAACGAAATTCTATATGATACTATTTAGTTAATATAGGTGGGTATATACCGTAAACCAGAAAAAGGACCATATATTCTACTAGCCTAGGAACTTGCTTGGTTTGCACGATTCCTGTGTGACTTACTTTTTTGTTTGATGGATTTTGTGGAACACTAAGTGCTGATTTCAACAAAAGTATTAACCATTTCCTTCATCAGTCATAAGTCAAGCACATCATTCAAATACAAACAAAGACAAGCAAAACAGTTCCAATAAACTTTGACCCACAAATTAACTGTTCATGGTTACATATTCATGGGATCCACCACTTTACATGTCACTTCACATTTGTATATAATTTCGAGGCCTTCAATATAATTTTGATGTATATGTTCATAGGAATGTGTCATTATGCTTAAAATGTTGTCGTGGGTACGTTGAAATAGTCTCCACGCAATGATCCGATTGAGTCATTACATTAACTTAGGAAAAAAATAGTGGAGTCGAAGCGATGCCCGGATTTCTTGAAGGTAGAATTTTTACAGCGAAAGACGGTCACTTTTTCGATCAAGGTATTTGTTTTAATTCGGCTTATCATTATCACACTTACTGTACAAATAATATCATTAAATTAATCAGATATTGCTTGAAGCAAAATCTTTCACTCAAACTCCTAGATTAAGAAATAATTAATTAATTAATTAGGGCGACTACTATTACATTATATATCATGTAAATGTCTAAGGACGAAATAATCGTCGCAGATATATGAAACTTATATGGAATCTAATCGTGAGAACACGTGGAGTTTGATTTTCATATAATTGAATTAAAATAAATTGAATCAAACGAAGTTAATAGAAGTAGGAATAAACGATCAGTTAGTAATTACAGAAACCATTTAACAAGTACATGGTACCGCTTTTGTTAAGCGACAGGTTCTTGACGCGGCTACAAAGAAGTTAACATTTTAGCAAGTCTATTGTACAAGCGGATTACTGGACATTTCTTTGTGGACTAGTAATCCAAGATCTTAAACCGAGCTTCGCTGACAGGTCATGAACAAAGCAGTGATGTATGACTTGGAAACTACAGCGTGGAGTAAACAACTCATAACGAACTCGACAAACCGCAAGGACGCGAAGCCTAGCAAACAAGCGGGAAAAGGCCACTGACCCAAAGGAGTGTTCATACAGGGAACATGGTGGATCCTTGTCCAATGGAAAGACGGCGATTTCTTCTTTGGTACTAAGGAATCGTTGTCAGCCAATATAATAAAGTGTTGTATCGCGACAAGGTAATGACCTCATGACGACACGAGGACAGAGAGAGGGTAAGCGAAGTTTACCTTATACCTAACAATAATTATGTTAAGTTAGTTCAGCGCTTAGAGAGTTCGGCGTCCTTAGTCCGGCGGAACTCACCGAGGAGGGAGTCGGAACAGACTCACCGACATGGCCATCAATTAGCAAAATACAAACATAACTTCACTTAGAAATTATTCATCCGGCTAGATTCTCAGAGATTCCATCTTGGATTCTGAATGCGTTCCTGCGGCCAATACCTTGTCCGACCTTAATGTGTCTACAATCTTACATGTGTATACAGTGTCCATTAAATTAATAAAGCCTATTTATTAAACTTCATCTCGCGTAGTCTTGTGCCGGCCAGCTTCTTGCATATCCCTAGAGAAAGAACCTCAACTCTACCGATTTCCAACCTGAGCAACCTAATTTCTCATACAAGGAGAAATCCTTTCGGTACTCCTGGCGCCCAACATCCATTATTAACCTACATATACCCAGTAATACCCTCTTATGTTAAACACATAAAAAATAAAAGGTTGGAAGGGATGGACATTCAGTGAGAGCGAGTCACGTGAAAACTCTAAAGAAAGTTTTAAAATTAAACCCAGAATGAAGAAGAATATATTATAAACCAAGGCTGAAATGGGAGGATTGTGTACTGAATTCCATCAGAATATTGAGAGTTAAGAACCGGAGAACTGTGATTGTGATTAGAGGAAACTGGATAAGACATCCGAAGAAGGTCTACACCCTCAGGGGGCTGTAGTTCCAATGTTGATGGTGATTAGAATGATTATGATGATTATGATGATTATCACCTTTGTCCTGAAATGTTTGGTTATGTTGGTAATGTTGTTTTTTTTTGTTTGCAAACTTGAAAAAGAATCCAATGAGAATAACAAGAAATGGATAACTCACACGTACACTGATAAAGAAACATTAAAATTGGCCAACACACTTAAAAAAGCTCGATAAGAATATTAATATATCCTACAGAACTGACAACAAATTAAACAATTTAATAAACAACAACATTGAAGAAATAGATGAATTCAACAATAAAAGCATCTACAAATTAACATGTACAGACTGCAATAAATTCTACATTGGGAAAACTAACAGAAGCTTCAACATTAGATTCAAGGAACATTTCAGAGATTTCATTTATAATGGAGGAAAATAAAGTTACGCAAAACATATAATTCAGGCTGGACACCATATGCATAACGTCGATAACACCCTCACAATAGTACATAGAGAAAACATTCCAACGAGAATAAATATACTGGAGGAAATCGCAATCCTAAGAGAAATCAACAACAACTTGATTCTCAATGAATACACACCTAGTCCACACAATCCTCTGTACAAAATTCTCAGAACCAAGTCGGTGCTTCTACAAGGGTCAACAAGAACGGACCTAATGCATTCTGCTGATGATGGGACTAGTCCCGGAAGGCCTACAGAGTTTTGAAATAACTTAAGTTGAGGAGACGGACCTACAAGTTAACTATTTTATAGTTTTTAACCGTACATTATATTAATGTGAACTATTACCTCAACGGAAACTTACCATGAATTTTACTAGTATCGATTATATACAATACTTTAACAAAGTTGAAGACGACGGCACCTACCAACAGGTACAATTTAATGTTTAACTTTCATCATATGACTTCACCTCAATGGAATTTGATATAAATTTTACTAGTATTAATAGTATGTAAGCCTGTATAAGATAAAAAAAAGTAAAGTGATCCCACAACAGGCCCGGAGGCCCTTGGGGTAGTAGGAGGTTAAGGCTCTCACTTTTTCTAGACAATCATATGTCAGAATAATACTGAAACATAGGCCTATGTATTTTAAAGGTTATATAAGTTAACAGAATTTAAAAATACAACTACATATGTCCCCTTAACGGATTCTGCTTCCACGTGCCTCATTGATTGAAAGGACATAATGAACTTGTGCCATTAATTCCAATGAGTCATGACTTACATTTGAAAACGAAAGCAGTTTAGTAACCAAACCACTAACTACCTGCTTCAGCTTCTTATATCTTATCGTTTTTCGCTTCAATTTTATTAGTAAGTATGTTAATTAATTTCTAATTAAATAATCAATTGATATAAATAACAAATCAAAGAACTCCACATATATAACACGAATATAAAAACAAATTTATTAACACCATGAAGATACAAACAAAACCTGTTAAAGTGTTCAGCAAATGTTTCGTAAATTTAACAGTCTTCAATTATAATTTATGTTTACTGAACACATTAAAAACTTTATCTTAACCTTCCACAAAATTGTCTATCGAATTCACTCCAAACAGATTTACAGTTGTCCCCAAATGCCTCATTTTTTCTCCAAGACAAGGATTCCTAAATAAGTGTCATGGTTCCTAAATCCGTGATAGTGGTAACCAAAACGCCTTGAGTTCCTATTTCGTGTCAATAAAACAGAAGCTTAAAAAATAAAACTGAATTCGCTGTTTATTAAAGTTGATAATCAATATTGGGAGGTATATTAGGACATACACAAAAAATCCTTAAGTTATATCTACCGACATTTTATATCTGGGCCTATTTCCCTCTAAAAAATAAACTTAATATCGAAGAAATAGTAAATTACAATGCGAGGTTGGGAAGTGGTTTTTACAGAAGCGAGGAAATGATTAAACATCAAGCGATAGCGAGGTTTTTTGTTTCCAAGATTCTGTAAAACACTTCATAAACGTGCGTTGTACGTTATTTTTTGCACGATGGTGTTTTCAAAATAATAAACAATAGTAAAATAATAACATATTTGTTGGAAATATTTGCGTTCATTATAAACAACTGACTAACGTTAACTGCCTGGCCAATGTTTATACGGTAAATGCTGAAAATAATTTAGTTGAGATTACAGCAGGCCGTGACATCAATCGGGAATAAAATGGCGGCAAGTACGAATTTATTGTTTTATATTGTTTAAATAAAGTTTAGTTCTATTAAAATGCAGTGATTTGTTTCGTATAATGTATATTAATACTAACTCTTTTTATATAGGCGTACATTGTACGTAGTATACATAAAGGGCAGTTGTTTTACTTCCCGCACTAGGTAGGTAATTTGTAATGTTATAGTTATTTAGTTATTTATAGGTTGGTAACCACGAAATTTAGGAAATTGAACTTTCTATCATGGTGGTCATTGCTGTAAGTACAACAGAACGCTCTATCGTGCAAAAAATATTAATACTGCTGTTGGTGATGAAATATCTACAAACAAAAACTAGCCCTACTTTCCAGCAAAAAAATATTATTCTATGTAAATATAAGCGGGAAATAATAATAATTATTATTTTACGTTGAATACAGATTTTTAATGTTAACACATCTATCTGTGCCTAAAGTTTTATTTTCCTTCTCCACTCGTCTCTATCCATCCACTCCATGTCCTCCAGACCTCTTGTTCTCATTCCAGTTCTTAATACTTGCATCCATGAGTATCGAGGTCTTCCTTTCCTTCTTCTTCCAGGTGGACAATGTTTTTCTGGGTAACTTTTCTTCTTGCATTCGTCGTACGTGCATTCGTATGTAATAATAATAATAATAATAATAATAATAATAATAATAATAACAATAACAATAATAATTTAGATAAATAACAACGAAAATTGAAAATACAGAAAAATCTCAATAATCTAACGAACAATGAAGACATAATTTTAGGAAATTGATTTCAATCTAATGCCTACTTAGCCTATAGGCCGAATTTACTATTGCCCTGTAACTAATATGAAAGCTTATTAATACTCTTGACAACCTTCTTCTTACTATCTACATTCACACGGTTAAATATGAGAAATAAAGCCATATCATAAGAGAAATTATATAAAAAAATATAAAATTCGGAAGCGCTATACCATTGTTATCCTTTTATATTGTTGAGACGCATGTATTAGTTGGTTCAGTTGATATTAAAACACAATATTAAATGTTACTTTACAATTAAATAGACACTACCCAAAATATAGAAAATGTCTTCACGAACAGTCACAAGAGAGAAGAAAATTACTTCAACTACTTTTAACTTCACGATCTTTTGATGCCTTGTATTGGATTTCGAAAGATGGGTTAAGCAAAAAAATTGAAAAAAGAAACCTTATGTAACGTCAAGACTAACCCACGAACATTTTATTCCGTGACAACTAACTCAAATTTTATCACGGTATATCATGGGAAATAAACATCTTTACCCTGCTTTTATGTTCCCACGTCACCCGAGCCTTACAGTAGCATGATCTCCCGGGAGAGGGATTTCAAACTATGGAAGACACACATACATTTTTGACACCATGGGGACATGTATACCCCCCCCCCAATGAGTTATCAGCTCAATCCAAGACCTCCTCCAAAATAACACGGAACACACAATTCACTCACGCATCCAAACTAAAAATGGCGAATATGATGTTTATGATGTTGGATTTATGGATTCCTGACATTTGTCTTACAGGTGAGGAAAAACCCCCTAAAACCATCACCCAGGAAACGTGTCCCGACCGGAGTCGAACCCGGACCCGCCGTGTACAAGGAGGGACGCTACCCCGACACTACAACTGATATTTTACAAGGGGATAACACATGTCCGAAAATGCGTTATTAGGTCATTGTGGGGCTTTAAAATATTATATCACTTTTGGTAAAAAATTGTGCTATTAACCATAAAATTACTAATGAGGCAAAATGAAAACATGGATAAGATAATTATAACACAGAGAGACCAGATTCTTCACCACCAATCCAAGCTTTATTTTCTATACATTGTTTCTGTTGAGTTTGAAGAGATTTATTACCGATTTTTTAGTTAACTGCAAGTCCTGTAACTGCAATTCTACATTGAACAGAGAGTTCTATAACTAACAAACTAAATGACTATGACGACTATTATCAGTCTACTGATCCAATCCATATCTCATATATGAGTTCTGTAATATCCATCCGAACAAGTACGCCTACTTCTTCCGAATTATCTTTCCTACAACGATTTCCCAATATATATATATATATATATATATATTGAAATAATTTCTGTCACCCTTTCATGCTTCATGACCCACCCACCTTAATCCTCTACAATTAATAATCCTAAAAATATTAGGACGATATAAATAATGGGTTATTCGTTGTGAAGGATTCTCTAGTTATCCCTTAGGGGTCTGAATATTCACCACAGGATCCAATTAACAAATCCATGTACTATTTTATGCGGTCTAATTATTATTGCTGAAAGTGGATTTCATATTGAATAAAATTAAAATGTTCAAAAATACTTTCTTCAAAGGAAACTTGATATTTTAAATATATTTCAACCTAAATTTAATCACCAGACATAGTTTCTATAACAATATTTGTGTAATATACTTCTATATAGACCTATTAGCCTTTTTTTTGCAACTTCAATGAGTACCAACGCTATGAATGTGGAAATATTCATTTCCTGGATCCTATCTTAACTTCTCCTGTGATAATCTTCAGTATATCCATCAATAGATTCGTAACATGGGGGGAAAAATACAGTACGGTACCACATGGCGTCACAGTATGTAGATCGACTATGCTTGACATCGAACAGGTACTTGTGAATGACAACATATGGTCGAAAATCATCATATACAACTTTTAAAGTAATCTAACACAAGGTGAGTATTTTCATTAATGTTATGTATATAGAATTTACATATAATAATAATAATAATAATAATAATAATAATAATAATAATAATAATAATAAAGTGTAATGATAATATATATAATTATTTAAACTGGCAGTGTTAAAGGCATAAGGCCTTCCATTCCACTTAGCCAGTGAAAAATTTGGACACAGAAAAATATAATAATAATCATTACTATTACTACTACTATTATTATTATTATTATTATTATTATTATTATTATTATTATTATTATTATTATTATAGGCCAATTTAGAAAAAAAATAATTGAATCGGTTATTTGAAAGACCGCATCTCCATATTTTTAAAAATTTGCAGGATAGAATTAAAAAAAAAATAATGATATAGAACCTGTAAGAGAAACTATTTTTTCTTCTAGATTTCTATGGAAGCAGGATTGTAGAACTAAATATAGAAGAAGAATTACATCTGTTTAAATTATAAGCAAACAAATATATTAACACAAATGAAAATGACATTTTTCTTAGTTTGTATTATAAGTGAATGAAAAGACCAGAAAAACACAAATTAAGTTGCTGGTAAACCAGGTGGAACAGAAATATTTAAATTTCTTTTACTAGAGTCTCATGTACGGCATCCCGTAATATCTCGTAGTAGGATGTTCGAGGGTGAAGTAATAGATGTAACCTAGGGTTTAGAATATGAGGAACAGTCCGTGATAGTGGGGTGTCAAGATGTTATAAAATAGGTAGAATAAAAAAAAATTAGTTATTCAGTCAGATCACTTAGTTGTTTTTATCACTTTTTTAACTTGTAAGATTGATTAAAAGTTTGTTCCATAGCAATTTGTTTAAAACGACAAATTCTTTTTAGTCATCATAGAATCATACAAATGAAACTGGTGATAGATAATCGAATTCATGTTTCCGGTAAAAATATGATTGTTTTATTTTCATCGCTATTATCTTCATCGTCATGATAATTTACTTTCGTAAACGTCTTACATTTTTTCCCCGCAATATAACTTGGAATAAAGTAAAGATTCAAGCTTTCATTTTCTGTCGGTTTAATTTCGCGCTGCTTTTTTGTTTTTATTCCATTGGGTTCAGGCGACGACATTCTTTTTGTTTATAAACTGCTTTCTGTTTTACCACAAAAGCGAACATAAACGACGGGACGAGTTTTGCATTATAGTGAGGAAAAGGCTATTCAAAATCGTGGAAGAAGGGAGAGTACATACATTCCAGAAGCTTGCGCAGTGGGAGTCACCTACTTCCTATACTATTACGATCTCGCAAAAGTACAACGAAATCCTGCAATATTACTTTGTTTTTATCAAAAGGAATAAGCCTACCACTAACTACTTCCTTCCTAGTCGTATAAATATTAGCTACACCAATAAAAAGTTCCATCCATCCATAGTAATTCTGCCCGAAGGCAGGTCCTTCACTGCAATCATAGCATCCTCATGCTATGCTTGCTGCTTTACTAGGGAATTGTGTAGGTGTGGTAGCTTCCCGTTGCTTTCCACACCGGTGAAGGATGATTGTGATGATGATGGTAATGATAAGGATGATGATGATGGCCATATGATTTCGAGGACCGTTTGGGCCTTAAAGTTTTCCTGACATTTGTCTTACAGGTGAGGAAAAAACCCGATAAAAACCTCACCCAGAAAAACTGCCCCGACCGGGGATCGAACCCGGGCCCGCTGCGTGACAAGGCAGCACGCTACCTCGAGACCACAGCGTTGGACAATAAAAAGTATAATGTACTTTAATTTTCTATGACCGTTTGCTTGAGATGGGAGAATAACATTAACTACGATTTGAGGGAGTTTTATTTATTATACAGAGATTTTTGGAAAACATGGTCTCACTGTAGAGATGTGTGGAGAGCTTATGTCTGAACAGCAATGAAATTCTAAGTTCGATCATGCAGTTGGGTTATTAGTTAAGATATTGCCTGTTAACACAGACATAAAGACATGTGTATATGTGTTTTGTGTTCACAAAAATGTGAAAGTACCATATTCTGAATTGTAAAAAAAACTACTTAAATCAATCAGTGCTTATAGCAAAGACAATTAAGCACTTCACATGTAATATCTGCACGGTTTGTGTGCATTTCTCCTTTATTAACAGGAAACTAAATACATTAGAAATATATGTGGTACAATTATTATAAACTGTTTATTTAGAAAAGCTTAAGGAGAAACATTACGGTAATTAATTTTTACAAAACATTGGCCGTATAACGCTCTTGTAACTAACTAAATTGCAGGCACTATCGAACTCGGAGGTTCATACCCGCGCTGACATATGCTCTCCATATATCGCTATCCTGCTGTTTTCCAATCATTCCCTTTATAAAGGGATTATAATCCAGCTTCCTGAAATTATAGTTAATTCGGAGTGCTCGTATATGTTTCTGAATCATTGACATAAAATAAAAATATTGGAATACATCAAAATGACAGATATGATACAGGAGAGGGTGTTTTATATATATAAACAAACCAAGATATCCGATAAGAGTATAATATTCTCAGCAGGGCCAGAGATAAAATAATATATTGCAGGAAATAGTATAAACATGTTAGCAGGATGGTTTAAAAAACTACCATAATGGACAATACAATGTGAAGCCTAATCTAAACAATACAAGATCACAAGAAAACCAGTTAAACTTTAATAATAATTGGCATTTTATTCTTATCACTGAGCTCTGCGCCGTAGCGGAATGGTCAAAGGTATCATGATTTGGTGTAGAGCAACGGGATATGCTTGAGTTCGAGTTCTCATGGGGGCAGACATTTATTCATGCAAGTTCAGTATAGTGACGAATTTGGTACGGTAGCTACAATGAACAGCAGTTTTAGGTTGAGAGAACCAGGCATAACGGCCGGGGGTTCGACATACTAACCACATGTCACCGCTATTCTGGTTGGCATGCCAGGGACCTTCTAGATTTTTCGCGCCATGGAATTTTATTTTTGTTGTAATTCCTGGAAGAGGAAGGTGATAAATATTAGTGATTCTTTCTCTATCTAGGCCTATAAGTTAAATGCTTATTACCACAATTAATAGAATTAGACGCCGCTTACAAACATTCAGAACCCCCCCTTTCGTTCCATTTTTGTCACAGTATAAAATATGCTGTTTATTAATCCCCCACCAATGTTCAAAACAATTTAGAAGGCTGATATCAACTCATAGGTTGCATCTTATATTTTGTAGATATACATCCATGTATTGAGGTACACAGACGGATTTAGATGTAGTCTTTTATTAAAAGTAGACAAGGACATATTTTCTCATCGCTCTAATAGATAACACAATGATCTCTCTACCGTAATGAGCTAGGAAAAGTTTCCAAAGCAACATGGGCCCGTCCCTAAAGGCTACAGCATCTTCGAAAACAATTATGTAAGGATTACTGAAAAAATTAATGGCGCGTGCCTTTAAAACCATTGTCTTATTTTTAACGACTATCCCTTCTTATAATTATTTCCATTATACCGGTATTATAATTGGTTAGGAAGCCTATCAGACAGCCTTCACCCTTTCTTAAATGCCAGCAGATTGAGACCACATTGACTCACAAAACACTAAGTTCAAATTAACCCAAGTAATTAAAGTCTGTGTTCGTAATATTCAGATCCCGCAATCACGTGAAAATACATGCTTTTATGTAAATTGGTTACATTTCTTAAACTTAGAAATTGCTTATTTTATGAAATAAATTAATAAACATACTTTCTGCGTCCATTTTTTGTATATTTCGCTCTTTTTTTTGTGAGTAAATTCACGAATAATCTATGTATTGAAGGTTTACATTTAATATTACTTAGAATTCTTATTGCGCATTGCGCATTTTTCTGGATTTAGTGAATTCGTTATGTGTAAATGTGTACGAGATGAATGCTGCTTTGTACTATCCGACACAGCGGAACATTGACCTGCTTCGTTTATGGCGTGTCAACCCACATACATTCGCTTCATGACAGTGAAGCATCGAGGAGAGAAGTTATTACTCTAAGTAAGCTAGGTAAGTGCTTCATTTGCTATTTGTTACTGTCTATATATGGTTAGTATCTACGTTCGTGCGACGCAGCAACAGTGCTGCTACGACTGGAGGTAATCGTTCCGCTGTGTCCAATAATAAAATCAGCGTTTTCCATGTTACCTATTTTATTTACTGAGAATGTTATAAATTGAAGCTGAAAGTTTTTACGACAATATACCCGGCAATATAATAACCGCATTGCACTTTCCACGACATCCTCCTCATATTCTGTTACAAATCGATTTTCCAAACTCTCAGCTTGAACTTGTCAAGAGCGAATATTAAAAGAACGATAAAATCAATATCGTGATTGTTTAGTAGACATTTCTGATTCTTATCAACTCGTAACGTGTGATGTCACAGCACCGGTTAAAATGTAAATTTTGATTTTGCACATTTCTACAGTTTTTTTTTTTCCTTTCAAATGTGCATTTTTGATCATATGATATATATAGTGCATTAATTTTTAAGACATTATGGACATAGTAATCCGGAATACCAGATATGCCTATATAATTATTTTGGTTGAAGAGAAACCTTTATATTAAGAAAAATATATTTCAAAATTATGTAATGATGTATACCGAACTAAATCTACATGTCTCAGGGGTCGATTCTGTTTCTAAAGAAAATGAGTAA
The DNA here is from genome assembly GCA_030220185.1 of Diploptera punctata. NCBI lineage: Eukaryota > Metazoa > Arthropoda > Insecta > Blattodea > Blaberidae > Diploptera > Diploptera punctata. Next base: position 1,571,356 of record JASPKZ010008050.1, on the reverse strand, counting down.
AATGTATATATTCTGGTGGTAAAAACGGCCATCACGCATGGCTGACATCTCGTGCTGAATATCTAAAAAGGTGGGAGCCTTATCGACCAAACAATTCAAGCGCCTACCAAGGTCTGAAATGAGATCACTTTATCTTTAAGTTTATTAAAAATGTATGTAACTGTTTAAGCACAGAACTGATATTGGACTCTATTATTATTGTTATTATTTTTGCTATTGTTAATATTATAATTATTATTATTATTATTATTATTATTAGTAGTAGTAGTAGTAATAGTAGTAGTAATAATAATATGAATAAATTATTATTCACGCAGTAACTGCTCTCTCTTTCAAAACTCAAAATCCGCACACGTGTTGGTTCAGTTATGAATTTCCATTTGTGTTAGCGGTAGGTAACATGACATTTTCAGAAAATATGTTCAACGCGTGTCACGGAATGTTTTCAGACGATCCCAGGAATGATCTGAGGCAGGTGGAGAGAATTTGTTGTAAATTTCAGATAAAGTCTCAAGCGATATTTTTCCATCGCAGAGGCGCATAATATTGCGGCCACTCGGGCAGGTCTTTAACAGTGAGTATCTGCGCGAGGGTTGGGTTCCAGTTCCGCCCTCGCAGAAACCCCTTGCATAATGCAAAGGAATATTGTCAATATTAGTATCTCAATATTGGTCCGGGTATAATAAAATAGTTAACGAAAAAATTGTGTGGAATAATTTACAATCTTCCAATAATTAGATAATAGAGTCCCAACAATATTCATGGGCGATTAGGTCAAGGGTACTCTTACAAAATGCAACTTGTGGTCATTAAAATAGCTCTTTTATAAACCCCTTGAAAATATAGAAATTAGAAATGTATACTGATTAATTAGACCGTAATAAATTATTAAAAGGGCAAAACAAAAATAGATTTGCTATTCAACTTAGGTTATAACCAGGTGACTTAAATATATTTTCAACAGTAATAAATGCAGTGCTATTAACTTATTATGATTGTGTTAATTGAGTAAGTTACATCGTTTTAAAATACGTCTTCCCCAAAATTATTTATATTTGAAGTGTTTGTTGTTAAAGGAAATTAGGCCTCTATAAAGCGGATGCTTGACGTAACAAAAACTATGATGTTCATGATTCAGAACCTCGAATTTCAAATTGTTCTACACAGACAGATGTCTTCAGCATTTGATAATAAGTTGGTCAAAGTATGAATCAAACGTTTACTGATGATGTCCCTAGGTCTTTGTGACTCCAATGGGAAATACATAACAGTGAGCTACACGATCTTCATGGAAAACCACATGTAAAATAATAGTCAAGTCTCATAGGCTACGATGGGCGGGGCATGTGCAAGAACAGGAATGAAAGAGGGACATGGAAACTTCTTATGGGATAGAAAGAGGTCGATGCCCCCCCCCCCACTTTACTTGACAATCAGCAAGAGATGCCAGCTGGATTGTCAGTCCTACGTGAAAACAACCTTTACCTCCAAAACATATGACTGACACTATTTCATTTGGGGTCTAAGTAGACCCCCAGGATCATAGTGTCGTCAAATGTTGTAGGTCAGTTTAAAAATCCTGACCATACCAGAACTCGAATCCGGCATTTAAAGGCTTGTGGTGTGTTTAATGATACCTGTATTATACATATTACAAAGAGTTTTATTTAAAAATATGAACAAATATTTCGTATATATATATATATATATATATATATATATATATATATATAAATTACGTGTCACGTTGTTTGTCCGCGATGGAATCCTAAACTACTGAACCGATTTCAATAAAATTTTGCACACTGTGTGCTGTTTGATCCAACTTGAGACCTACGGTTTTTTATAACTAAATTTATAGTCGCATTATTTTTATTGCAAATTATTTGTTTATTATTTAACAAAGAATTATAATTATCTGAGAGTTCCATACGATTCTAACAGATGACGGTGTAAAGTAATTGGTGTATTATTTAACCAGGTGGCTATGCTTTTTGTTGCAACCGCGAATTTCAATTGAATTACAAATATTGATTATTTAATAATTTAAGTGTGTTCAGTGTTTATTTTATTTTCAATATATTGATAATAATATTAATTTCGTGTGTAGGTATTAGTTTTAAGTAATCTGGCTGAAAGATAGCAACTTAATTTAAATGTAACTGACATTGAACAGTATGGCGAATCTGTTCTAGAGACCATGAATGATAAGATATCAAGTGAATTTCCGCAAATTGGTATAGGCCTATGTGACATAAATCTAACATTTAAGAAGAATGTCAATTTAAAAACATATGAAGGTCCTAAGGAACGGAATAACAGAACTGTAAGTAAATCTGTTAGTTATAATAATATGCCTAATATTACAGAAACAATGTCCATGCCTCAATTAAATGAAAAACAAGATGACTATAATATATCACAAGATGATATTAGTATACAGAGACTTCTTGTTGATGAGAATCCAAACTGCCAACAAGTTCGTAGAAAAAAAAACGAAAGTATAATGAAATCAGCAAGCCTGCTCTAAATATTCCATCAATAAATGTATATAATCCTCATGATACACTTATGGATGATACTGAGAATGCACACAACATAAATTCATCTGAATCAACAAAACCACTTCCACATAAACCACCACCCATATTTATACAGGGTGTAGTTAACGTACCAGAACTAAAAAATTGTGTAAAATAAAAACTTTCTGAATTAGTTTTCTCACTTAGTTTACTACAACATAATTTAACGTATACCTTAGCCACAGCAACGCGTGGCCGGGACTCTCTCTCTCTCTCTCTCTCTCTCTCTCTCTCTCTCTCTCTCTCTCTCTCTCTCTATATATATATATATATATATATATATAAAACAAAGTCGGATTAGTTACACTATTTATGACTCAAGAACGGCTGGACCGATTTTTATGATCTTTGATTTGTTGGATTTGTTTCCGCCCCAAATAGCAGATAACTATTAAAACATCGGAACAAATTAACGTAAAAATATTTAAAGGCGATAAGACGTTCGCTGGGTCAGCTAGTATATATATATATATATATATATATATATATATATATATATATATATATTTCGTGTGAAAGGACTAGAAGGCCTTTGGCCTACCAGCCGGCTGCTGGTCTCACTTACCTTTTACAGAGGTGGACGATCATGTAATCAGAATAGAGGTGGCATGTGATCACTGATGAGCATGTGGAGTGTCCTAAACAGTTATAACCTCTTTTCTTAACCTAGATACGCTACTTATGCATTTACCCAGATTCCTCACGATGCTGGCTGGGCACCGGTCCCAAACTGGCCAAAATTCCATGAGAACATTTCTTCCACTATGGGTACTCGAACCAGCGCAAGTCCCGTGGCTCTGCACCTTGCCTTTATCTATTCGGCTACGACGCGGGACAAACAATCAAACATACACACACACACACACACACACACACACATATAATTAGGAATATTCCACAATACATTGTTTCTCCTTCAACCCAAAAGGATTTGTCGTTAGAAGTTCCTGTCTAAAAATCTTCTTCCCTCAGATCTCTAGCTTCCATACTTCTCCTCACTCCACCCACCCAACATTCTCTAGGTCTGCCTCTTCCACTTCTTAAAATAGCTTTCGAATTAAGGCTCTTCTTTGGTATTCTCTCTTCTTCCATTCTTATGAGATGCTCATATTATTTCAAACGTTTTCTTCTATTTTTTCTAATGTTTTTTTAACTTGCATAATTTCTCTTATTGTGCTGTTTCTGAACTTATCCCTTCTTGAAATTATTATAGATCGCTTCCAAAATTCCATTTCTACTACTAACAATTTAATGGCTTGTTTTCTACCTACTGTCCAAGTTTCGGACCCATATAATAAAATGCTTTGTAACAGAACTTGAAATATATATATATTCATTCATCCATAATAATTCTGCCCAAGGGCAGGTCTTTCACTGCAATCATATCATTTCCATGCTATGCTATGCAGCTTTACTAGGGAATTATATATTTATATAGTAGCTAACATTTGATGGTATGTCTCATACATAAAATTGAAGCTCCAAAGAGACAGATCTAAGAGATAATATTTGGTAGAAAGAAGGAATCAAGGAACACACCCTGTGTAAACGATGCCGGTTATTCCTGTGATCGAATCTGCGTTGCATTTCAAGCAAAGGAGAGGAAGGTTTAATGAATTTAGAGACAAGAGGTGTACAGTGAGGCACTGAATTACCTGACTGCCTCAGGTCACAAACAAATCTCAAGTTTGAATCTAGATTATGAAATAACTATAATTAACTACCTCGTTCCGAACTAGATAGTGTACATAACCAAAGACACAGAGAATTGTCATGATATCTTATCAAAAACATTGAAGGTGAAGGAAAAAATAGATTTTAACACTAGGGGCATCGAACGCAGTCTTATTATAATTAATGTTTAAGAAAATGGTCGTATGCTTATAATTGTGATGTTTTGATACACTGATGGGTAGATATAAGTAGACCGCTGTGATTGGAGCCTGTGTACGATCTCCGGTCGGGAATCTAGGTCTATCCTGGGCGAGGGTTTCTTTTTTCCTTCCCATGCAAGACGAATATAGGGAAACATTAATGTCTAAATAGTTACTGAACACCATCTAGTTGTTATAATCATTCCCATCATCATCTCTCTCATTCCCTTATTTTTAACGTCTCTCTTTATATGTAAATTTACATTGTTCCACGCCACCCGGGCCTTATATGGACACGACCTGTCCTGTGAGGTTTTGTAACTTTGGATCAGACAAATACGTTTTTGACACACAAGACTGGATTGTCGTCCTGAAGTAGTTTTAAACTCAATGCCAGTGCCACCTCCGAGACAACACGAACATTTAAGCCAAGACACACTATTCACACATTTAATCATACGAAAGAAGGTGAATATTATATTTATGATTGTGAAGGCCTGATTACGTCCGGGGACCATTTGGACTCGAAAGTTACCGGAAAATAGTCTTACGGGTGAAGTAAAATCCCAAAATAATCTGACCTATGTAACATGTCCATGGGATCGAATCCAGACACCCTTCATACGAGAAAAGGAAGTTACTCCGAGACCACAGCAGTGGACGTCCCAATAATAATAATAATGTTGATAATAGTATTACTAATAATAATAATAATAATAATAATAATAATAATAATAATAATTATTATTATTATTATTATAATGCGCATTATAGAGACTCTTGACGTCCCAACTCCTTTCAAAAAACGTTAAACTGAAAATATATAAAACTGTTATCCTACCAATTATATTATATGGATGAGAAACATGGACTCTTACTTTAAGGGAGAAAATGAGATTACAAGTATTTGAGAATAAAGTTTTTGGGAAAATTTTCGGTCCAAAGAGAGAACAGACAGGTGAATGGAGAAGACTACATAACAGTGAACTACATGGTCTTGATAGGAAGCCAGATAATTATAATAATAACAGTTAAGTCTCGTAGACTGCGATAGGAACGACATGTGGCACGAATGGGGAGTGAAAGACGTGCTTCTTGTAGGAAAATCAGAGCAAAAACGTCCAGTTGGTAGACCAAGAATGAGGTGTGAGCTTATGTTCACGCAGGTTCAATAGTGTGAGTTAGTTAGTTAGTTAATATTAATAATATCTTAATTTTACCTGCCAAATCTGTCTATCACTTAACCCAGATTAGATCAAATTTACAATAATTAATTGGTCTTATAACTAAGTTGCAATGAAACAAATTATTTACTTGGTATGATTACAAAACAGGCTAATTATTGTATAAAAATGTGATATTTTAATCCAAATTTAACGAATAAAAACTAAATGATTCAAATGAAAATAAAAGTATTTCACATAGATCGAATTAATGATTGTCGTGTTGCCTCGGAACCAGTCCCGGCATTGCGCTTATCCCTCATCGTGTGAGGACCTCCATGTCCGTGAGTACGCTGTCAATATGTTATCCAGAGTTAACAATTATCTACCGATTGGTCGTGTCCCTTTAAGTTCCGTATGGCCTGCAACACGTAGAAATGCCTACAAAGGGACAGGTTCAGCTTAGGAAGAGAGAGAGAGAGAGAGAGAGAGAGAGAGAGAGAGAGAGAGAGAGAGAGAGAGAGAGAGAGAGAGAGAGAGAGAGAGAGGAGAGAGAGAGAGAGAGAGAATAGTAGCTATGAGAAAACTGACTAATTCACTGGCACTTTCATACCCCCGGATGTTCATGGGCCTCGAGGACATGGGATGTCCGTAGATCCCTATCCTCGGAAAGCTAATATTTTCCAAGCATTATCTGTATAATACACCTCCGTCATGTCATGGTTCATGTTATTCCCACCTCATTCTTGGTCTACTTACTGGATGTTTTTCCTCTGGGTTTCCAGACGTTTCTTTGCCCCTCTTCATTTCCGCATTCTTGCCACACGCCCTGTCAAATAATACTGAAGTTAAGTACCAAAAGAGAAGTAGATTTATTGCAATTATACTTTGCAGCATAATTTTTATGGCCCCTGTATCACATCGGAGAACCAGAAGACACACTGAAACTCCCTTAATTCTCATCAGTGGGTCCTGACCCATTGGTTGAGAAACGCTGCTCTATATAACAATCGAAATCGATCTATACTTTACACTTAATTCGTTGGAATTTAAATTTACAATATTCGACTATAATTCATTTAAACTTGGGGCATTCTGTTCAGTAATGCAGCCACAAGAACACTTAATGAAACTTAGCTAAGAATAACCAAAACCACTGTGTGAAAAATTATATTTTGTCACCTACTGTTAAAATACACCAAATAGGTGGTACATCATCATCTTCTTCCAAATAAGTTTAAGGCCCAAAGCATATTACGGTTTCTGTGAAGCATTCTCGGTCCAACTTTTTCTAGGATGTCTCAAAGATATCTTCCTTTGAGGACGGTATTGAATCATTACTTTATGAAATATATTGGGATTCATTCGTTGCACATACGTTTTCTACTGTAACAGGGGTATTTATTCAAAAACTGTGAAATTTGTTGTAATTGAAGTGTTTACATGATATCTTCATTTCCTTTGCGGTCTATGCGAGTATATTCTAATGTAGCTTTCAAAAATCTAATTTCACTAGCCGTTAATCTGCTGATATCACTACTCCTCATGGTCCATGCTTCGCTTCCATAACACAGTACATGTCTAGCTGAGGTTTTATATAAACTTATTCTTGTGTGTCGCTGAAAAAGAGAAGGCTTCTTTTAGTTATTCCTATTGTTTTATTATATTTATACATTTTAGAAATTATGTCTCTTTCACCAACAAACATTAATTTATATCCAAGGTATGTAAACTCATTGATCCTAGGTGGTGCATAGCTACTTGAAGCTGATCTAAATGATCGGAGAGGAGAAAAGTAATTAAAATATAAGTCATAAGTCCATTATACTCTTCACAGATAGAGCAAATTTACTACTAAAAATGATCAGCATGTGACTTTACTTTTTAAGAAAATATTTCTAAAAAGAACAAAAATCCTGCATGCTATATTTAAAACGAAATTGCCACTTGTTGCTAATTTTCAGTTGAAATGTTGGCAGAAGAGATTCTGCTACGGAAGTCTATTTGGTATTCCGTGAGATACATGGGTTGTAATGCATGGCTTAACTTAGCGAAAAGGTTCTCTGATACTGAAAACGACTGCATCTGATGCAAATGCTTCCATTCCCGTCATAACATCTCTCTCAGTAATTCGTCTTCTTCATCTTCTTCTTCATCATCATCATCATCATCATAGTATTATTATTATTATTATTATTATTATTATTATTATTAAATAGTCAGTCATTTAGTCCTTCGTCTTTTTTTTTACGAAAGAGAAAAAAGCGACTAACGAATTGGGATGATGAAATAAAATTAAATTATTGAACAAAAACATACAGGATTCAAACAATTTATACCGTACCCACTCAGAAATAAGAAGATGAAACAACATATTCATTGAAAAGGGCAATAGCAAAAAGAGCAGTAAGGAAAATCACAGAGAGAAATGGGATGCTATTGTAACGAGATAGAGACAGATATAACATGTCCAAATCCACAAACCTATAAGATTTTAAATAAATTAAATCAAGAGTTAAATTAATCTGCTATGATAACTGATAAATGTAATTGATAAAAATATTTGATTAAACTATTATATAAAATTATGGACATAAAAAACAATCACTTGAGAAATGTTCTATATCATTAATAATTATGCAGAACTATTCACAATGGAAGATCTAACTCATGTTCTATAAAGCAGTACGAACAACAAAGCTCCAGGATTAGATCTAATATGCACAGAATTACATAAATACGCTATCATAGAATTTAAAACACGTTTGCTAACATTTTATAACCATATTCTAAATGGGAAACATCCGCCAAATTGTTGGCATAACGCTATAGTGCTCCCTATTCATAAAAAAGGAGACAAAAAAGATTGTGAAAATTATAGAGGAATTAGTTTATTAAATGCTGGATATAAAATTTACGCAAGACTTTTACAACAAGAATTGAATAAATTATGCAATGACATTTTGTTTGAAGAACAGCAGATGGCTATTTTACACTCAAATTACTCATTAAAAAAGAGCAGAGAATCTAATGTAGAGACGCATCTTGTTCTCTATTGATTTCGAAAAAGCCTTTGATACAGTGAACAGAGGTAAATTATTCGAAAGTTTAATAAATGATAATGTTTCTAATCAATTAATTACAGCAATATTCAACATATACAAAGAAAACTACATTGCAGCACAAATCGGAGATGAAATTAATGACTGGAAACCCATTAATCGAGGATTTCGCTAAGTCTGCTATTTATTTCCTATATACTGTTTCTAATTTATATAAATGCATTAATACGAGATTGGAAACAAAGACGCCATGGCAATATTTGTGTCACTAGAAATTTAAATCTGGTTGTATTGCTATTTGCTGACGATGTGGTGATTTTTGCAAATATGGAGGATAAATTACAACGATCCACTTAACAACTTCAAATTTTGGCAGAGCAGTACGATATGAAAATCTCTACAAGTAAAACAAAAGTGATGGCGTTCAATGGAAGATTACCTGTTCGTAACAAAACTTGTGTTTATGATAAGGTAATTGAACAAGTTTCTTCCTTCAAATATCTTGGATATCATTTCAGTTATGACAGCGAAATTGATACCTATCTAAATCAAAATTCAAAATTATAATAAATCCATGAAAATCATTAATAGAGTTATAAACCAACTTTAAACAAAGGCATGCAAGAATAAGAGCTTATAAAACCTTAGCGAGACAACTACCTACATATGGAAGCGAAGCTTGGGCTATATGTATAAGAGATACAGGCTAAGCAGAATAACAGCTAGCAAAATTAAGTTCATGAGAAGAACAGCTGGATACACAAAGTTTTACAAAATGAAAAACGTAGATATCCATCAAAAACTTCAAATCACATCGGTTATGCACCATATGACTACATACAGAAATAATTGGCTACAACACATTCAGCGTATGGATCGACCACGCATCGCACGAAAGATTTTGAATTATCATCCCCGACGAAGGAGATCTTTGGGATGACCACTCAAAAGACGACAAGAGACCGTAACGGGCCACCAGGCCTAATACATGGAAGGAAGGTAATGTTGATGATGATTGTTATTATTACTATTATAATTATTAATACTATTTGTTATTATTATTAATCCGATATTGAAACAACAGCAAAATAATAATCTAAAATAAACCGAAAATATTAATAACTCCCATATACAAGTTTGCCTTCCACTGAGTCAATTCTAAAGAAGAGACCAAAGCGAAACTCAGAATTAAAATAGAGGGCATTTAAGAATAACATATTTGTGACACGACAGCATTGGAGATTGCTGTAAGCTGAAAGAAGATGGCGGTTGCAGAGAGTCACGAGATTAGCCTGAAATAATCCTTGTACCTTAATTTCAGTATTATTAAACATATTTTTCAATACTTCTCATGTAAAGTAACTGCTCAGTTATCACGTGGCTGAGTGAACACCGTTTCAATATCAATGCACAAGAATATTATATGGCGCAACCGAGAATCGAACCCGGGATCTCTAGGAATTGATCAGACATAGGCTACTGATCGTTACACCAGAGAGATGAACATAGGAGACATTAGAAGATAAAAAATTCACATTACTCAATAATGTATTGAGGAAGGATTAAAAACTCAATTACTTATAGTAGAGTTGTTCTTATTTCCGTCAGCGAATCACACGATAGCTTTTGGTCTGTTGACCAGATTCTTCGCTAACTGTGGTTGCCGTCAAAGTTTAGCATCACAGACAAATGTCACACTTACGGATGATGTTACTGTATTGCCGAGTCTACCTTTGTACTACGGGTCCGTAAAAGGCAATAAATTACCATTGTTCTCACGCTCTTTTTTGAATTAATCTCTAACGTTAAGAATTGTCTCTCTGATTTTGGAACTGATAGTATTCCGACAACTCTGCGGCATTAAGACACTTAAAATTCACGATAACACCACACTGTAAAAATACTCGAACTGATTCGTCAACCACACAAGTCCGTAATACTAACTTGACAACTCCGCTTTGTCTTGCAAACCACGTGCAGTGGTCTCGTCAAAAATCGGGTAAGCACGCCGGAAATAAGTACGGCTTGACTGTAGGCACTACTCTCGATCCAAGTGTACTGACTTAGTGGTTACATTGCTAGCCTCCGTTTTCGAGGTTCGCGCCTTGAAATCAGGCCGGGATCCATGGAATTTTGAGGGTGTAAAAATCCTAAGTATGACTTCCTTCAGGAAGGAAGTGAAACCGTGGTTCTGGTGTCGTAAATTTAAAACTCCATGGCGCGAAAGGTCTAGCCGGCCATTAGCCTATCAGAAGGGTATTGATGTTACATCCACATGTAGACTACAATTTACATCATCCAGCATGTGTAGGGTTGATATGTGGTTAGTATGTCGAGTTATTTCTGGTTTCCTCAATCTGGAACTGATACTTATTTTAATTATCCAAATTTCTCAAGATGAAGGACGGTTCCATATAGGCCTAAATCGTAATATCATGAGACAATTTCATACCCATGTGGACTCGAACCGGGGCATATTGTGTAGATTAGTTCCAAGGGGTAATGCCTTAAACCGCTCGGCTATGGAGCTGGACTCTGTAGTAGATTTGCAACACATGAAAGAACCTCAAGCTTAAAAAGTTGCCTCTGATCAAAATATGCAGCCTTTTAAAGAACATATTTTAATAGTGAGGCTGAAGTATTGAAATGTGAAAGACATCGTTGAATAAAATTCTACCAACATAATCATTTCTCACGTAAGAGGACACACGCGTACATGTTAACAAAACATTAGTGGTGAGGAATATATGGCTATAAAATTGAGCGGGTGTAAATAGGTCGTAGAAAAGTAGAATAATGGACAAAGAAATGTCTATATATGCTTAGAGAATACGTTTTCGTTCATTTCCTATCAGCATATCTTTACTTTCCTGCCCTACAATTTCCAGTTCACTTCGTAGCTGTCAAGTCTGTCATCCAACCTATCTCACACCTAAATAAATTATAATAGGAGATTACACTTTTAACATAAGTGCAGTGTTCCGCACTCTATTCAACACTCTCCGGTAAAAGGAAATATAATTATCTAAGAGAAACAAAATACATCTTATGGTTGTTTTGTGGAAATACACTGTCTTCGACACCGAGACATACAAGAAGTGTTAGCGGCAACATCCATTAGCACAAGATAAAGTGACAGGATCAAGAGACACGTCTGTGTGTGTGTTTTTTTTTTCTGTCGGTGTAGCGAGCGACAGAGACACGGGTATAGTTAAAATTGTCCCTATTAGAACTAAAACATAGTATCCATTAACAGAAAACATAGGCCTAATACTCTATGTTATTTACGCTCAAATTATTTTATTTCTATGTTTAAAAAGTTTACATCTTATGTTCATTAATTTGATTCACAGGAACAGAAATCTATACTAGTTATCCGATATAACAAATTTAAATTAAGATCAAATAATAGGTCCTACTTTGCAATTTATTTATTATCGAAATTTTAGCAATGTCACAACTTCCATGCATGCTATTTTGTTTCTATAAATAACTAATTAACTAAGTAACTAACTAATTGTTATTATCAAACCAAGAATCCATATCTGCGCGGGCATAAGCTCTAAATTCCCATACACATTGTTAATATTTTTCAATCATTCCCTGTATAATTCATTTCTCTCAAAGCAGAGCTATGATAACTATAGTTACTATTATTCTCCCACCTCATTCTAGCTCTACCTACAGGTGCTTTATTTCTGTCATCCTTATATAAATTTTCCATATCCGTATTTCATTTCCCACTCTTGCCATATATCCTGCCCATCGCAGTTTACGAGACTTGACTGTTCTTTTACATCTGGTTTTCCATAAAGATCATGTAGCTCACTGAAATGTTGTCTTCTCCGTTTACTTGTTTGTTCGTCTCTCTTCGGTCCAAAATTTTTCTAAACATCTATTCCAAAATACTCGTAATATTTTCTTCTCTCTTCAAATAGAAGTCAATGTTTTGTACCCATATAATTGGAAGGGTCACCGATTAAATTTTTAAAGAAATTTTGAATATACAAGAACCCTTGCAACTGGAGGGAAAATTTTCTATAGGATCGTAACAGGCCTTGGCCTAATACTTGGAATGAAGAAGAAGAAGAATTGTATATTTTATGCGCCTCATTCTGGTTTATAATGATTTTTCCAAGGTATATGAATCCATCTCTTCTTCAATTAATTGGCTCCACGCAGAAAGGTTCTCAGTCCATTTTGCTTTTACATAATTTAGATTTTGTGTTAGCATTTTCTGCATTGGTATATCTACTTTGATTTAGTGGTGTGGCTAGTCAAATGTTCCTTAGAGCTTTACTGCCTTTATATTTATATTGGTAGAGCATTCCTTACCGGACAGGTGGAAAGCGATGAGAAAAAGAGATACCTACAGTCTTTCAGGTTGGGGGTTGGGTGTGTGGTTAACGACCCCATCCGGAAAAAAAAAGTATATTGTTGAGAATCCCCGAAATGATGCCGGACTGAATCTCATATGATGGATGACACATCAAGAAAAGTTATTGCGAATTGGAACCTGGAATATGCTCTCGTATAAAAATGGATATCTGAAGCAACTGGCGGACATTATAAGAGATAATAGGATAGATATATTTTTGCCAATTCAGGAGATGAGATGGTCTGATCAAGGTACTTTAGGGAAAAAACATTGGATAGATGTCATGAAGATTTATATAAATTTGGAATATAATTTATATTTAATTGAAAATATGGCTGAGTCACCTTTTCAGAGAAATGGAATCAGGCCTATGCCGTAAAGTAACATTAAATAGAATCAATGACAAATGGTAAGTTAGAAGACCTCCCATCAAATGGAAAGATAATGTGGAAAAATATCTCAGGGTAATGAGTGTGAAAGGATGGAGGCAGAAAGCGGAAAACAGAAGAGAATGGAGGCATATTTTTAGGGCGGTAAAAGCCTGTAACAGGATGTAGCATGTGTGATGATGTTCTGCACTCCTATATGCATGTCTTTCCAATATAAGTGCTTCGATATGGCATCACTGCTGTGAGTAGAAGATAAATCTAAGAGCAATATTGAAGTAGAAACATGCAGAATACGCTAACATATAAATTACAATTTGTAAAATAATGGACTGACTCCTTTTCTGCATGAGGCGACTCCACATTTGGTTCTACTAAAATACGTTTTTTTAAATACAGTGTGGAAACTATCTGTACCGACAAATTTCCTCAGACTGCACAGAGATGTTGACTGAGTGTTCTAATGTAAGGAACACATACACTGTGATTGAACTAAAGGCCTGTAGATAAGAAAGTTCTTAAACTCATTTGGCATGGTCAGATGGCAAGAAGTGGCGATACAGCTATACTTAAGAGCTATGTACCTGGATAAATTTGAAAAAAAATACAGAGAACTTAGTAATGAGTTTAAGATGTTGAGAATATGTACTCGGAACAAACAATACTGGTGTTCACTGGTCCGGACTGCCTCTACAACATACCGAATCTCTGAGAAAATGTACCAGGAACTATCGAAAATAAATAAATCACGGCGCGACAGACCTAGAAGACTTTGGCCTAACAGGCGACAGCTGGATTCTTATCCATGTGCAATTTGCAGAGATAGTTTTCTTAACCTGAAGCCGCTACTTAGAGTAGCTACCAAAATTCATACCGCAATGATGGGTGGGTAGTCTAACAGTCCCATCCAGGCCGAAATTCCATGAAGAAATTTCTTCCGCTTGGGGTTTCGAACCAGCTCGTGTCTCGTATCTCTTCGCCAAGGCAATGATGCCTCAGATCACTCGACTTCGGCGTGGAACTATTGCCAATAAATTGTTGATAACTAAAGAATTTTAAGAAATCAGGGATATTAAAGTAAGTAAAGTGATCCCACAACAGACCCGGAGGCCCTTGGGGTAGTAGGAGGTTAAGGCTCCCACTTTTTCTAGACAATCGGCACTTTATGTCAGCCGGGTTGTCAGCCCTGCGTGACGGCCGCCTTTACCCCAGAACAAGCGTCTGGTACTCATTTCCGTTAGAGGCTGAGTCGACCCCAGGACCATAGTGCCGCCAGAGGGTTTGGGCCAGTTTAAAAATCCTGACCCCAACGGGACTTGAACCCTCGACCCTCCGGCTTGTAGCTCAGTGCCTTAACCACTACGCTACGGCGTGCCCCCTGGGATATTAAAGGGAGACTAAAATTTAAGTATTTTAGTAGTTTATCAAAGCTTATTTGAATGATTGAAGGAAGGGTAGGGAGCAATGTCTTATTTTTATCATGTATGTCTACATGATATCGTGTTCACATGGCAAACTAGCTGGAAGAAAGAATTTAGAACGGATTTATCAGACATACACGCCTCACTGGGTGCTGCTAGTTCATTGTTTTCAAAATTCCACAATCCCAGCATTCCTCAGAATCGAGATGCAAATCTAACAATAAGTAAAGATAATAGATTTCAAACCTTCTATCATATATCCACATTCTCTTTCCCCGACCTCGCAAACAGACCTCGCTACGTGCACATTCCTTTTTGTCACTTCTACCTTCCAGGAAGATAATCCCATATTTAAAATTGTGCAACATTTGACAGAAAGAATCTCTTCTCTTTCAGCGGAATTTCTTTTCTATTGGAACAATAATATATTATAAGAAACCGATATTAATAATATTAAGTTCCTGGTAAACTTACGCCTATCTTTATTACAGGTCAATTACGACGGATTTAAAAGTAGTGTTTTATTTAAGGACTCTTATTATTATATCACGTCATTAACGTCGAGATTCAAAGCAGGGCGTAAATGGCTATTAATTGTGTTCAGATGCCTCATGTTTCAGGCTTCAGGTTATTTTGCATACCGTCATTCTATGATACGTGAACATTGGCTTGATTTCTCTTTCCAAATAAATTATGTTCCGGACTTTTAAGCCTCCAGTTGGATATGTAGCCCCGAACTTCGGAACCAGATGCGTGTACCATGTACGTTAGCCACTGGTCCACCGGGATCAACTTAAAAAGAATTGAATAATACTCCCACATATTCTGCTGTGGTCCCTTGAGAGAACATTATTATTTATTTAGCTTAAGCTTGTAAGTTGACTAATCCAACTGTCATAAAAAAGTTAACATAGATTCTTTAAATGAGGAAGAGTGGCGTGAAACGTATTAACAAATTTAAAATTTCAGGATGTGGTGATTTACATAATTATACATTAAAGTACCAACATCTTTGACACAAGCCTAGTTGACAATATATTTTAAAATATACATATTCTTTTAAAACCACCATAAGCATAATATTCCTCGAAATTTAATTTACAGGAGGTCGCGAGTTCAAATAAAATATTTTAAACTCATCAAAGCTGCACCCAGGGTTTATTGAAGAAAAGTTCTAAAATTACTCAAACATAATTTTAGATACGTATTCTCCCATGGCTGGTTTTGTTCAGATATTTATTCCCTTGTCGTTCAACTTGAGGAGTTTTTATTGTTTCCCCTGAGTTGTCAAAGCAAATGTTGGATTCGAATTCCTTTACCTGGACTCATTTATTTATTATCATCACATCTTAATTTCATTAAATAGTTAAATGTATGGATTTTCACAAGAGCTCTTTCATTACAGACGATAATAGTATTTAAAACATACTGGATAGAACCAAACACTATAGACGAAATATGACCTTACATGTTAAAAGATTCTATAAATAGGGATGAAGTGAAAAAAAAAACTATTCACCTTGAAAAATAGGGGATTATCTGTTAGCGAACATTCAAGTGCAAACAAATAGAATACTGTACGCGATCTAGTTGCAATTGGAGAGTCTATGATACTGCATGATGATCAGTATCCAGGCGGCTAACTACAGTATAGAATAGATGATGGATGAGAGGGCCAACGGCCGAGTTCAAAATATGCATTCTGCAATGCCAGGAATCGCCTAGCTGTGGCCTCTTTGGGTGATTAATTGAATATTGTGTTGGTTTGAAAAATTGCTTAAAAAAGCGATTCCTACAATGGTATTCTTCTGAACCAATCTCGATGTACAAATAAAAGTAAGATACATTCGAATAAGAAGAGTGAAATATTACTTTTAAAATTTTAACCTTGAGTAAGTCAATGACTTCTTGGTACGTGTATTACAGGATTTCTCAAGTTTCAAGACCACGGTGATTTATGTGGAGCTTTAGCAAGTTCACATATGCAGGAATCCAAGTAATTTAAACGTCTCAACCATCAGCACAATCAAGAACGCCATGTGTTAGGTTCAAAGTTAAATATTTCTAACATGAGAGGATGGAATGATGGCCTTCCTTCAAGAGAACGCCTCAAGTTTTCCTCCTCCTTCACTTCACGGTTATTAAATTGCATTAACATTGTAGCTTCGGACTAGTGGATAGGCCTATTACATTTGTCTTTGGTTCCGAGTTCGAATATTCAAACATGTACGTGTTCTATAAAATATGTTTAGAGCGTAAGGTTAATATGTCTTCCTTCGGA
This sequence comes from Diploptera punctata, assembly GCA_030220185.1. Taxonomy (NCBI): domain Eukaryota; kingdom Metazoa; phylum Arthropoda; class Insecta; order Blattodea; family Blaberidae; genus Diploptera; species Diploptera punctata. The sequence goes on along the minus strand of JASPKZ010008050.1, from coordinate 1,554,209 downwards.
AGAGAAGTAAACCATGGGTACTGCGTCGTGGATTATCTATCGTCGAATATCACAAAATATTTTGAGAAATATTTCTCGGCCCTTTGAAGAACATTACACGCTAATTACCTGAGTTATTAAAGAGAGTCATTAAATACATATTAGTATTACAAATGGATCACTCAATAAGCCTATGTAAAGGCTTCAACTTTAGAAAACAAAACATAGGGGAAAGTTTTTTTTTTTCGTCCTTATCCTCATTCAATTGGACCGGCTTACTATGTGTAATTTAACGAATTTGGAGTTAGGTTTGGGCTATTTCCATCGAGGAGTAGATGTGTGACTATTCAAATATAGTTTAAAATAATAAAAAAAAATATATTTGGGGTCTTTTCATATTGGGTGATACAACTCTAAAAATATAAATTAAGTTAGGGTAATTAATGGCGCAGAGATATGTATTTTAGAAAACAATAAGCACATATTATCAACAAGATAATGAAGAATTTTAGAGAGAATATGTGGGGCTAAATATGAATATGGAGAACTCAAGTCACGTAGGCTATAAATGAGGAAATATCAAAATTACAAGAAAAATCTTGGGAAGTTAAACTGGGAGGGAGACTGATGATGGGTAGGCCATAATTAAGATGGTTGGATGCTCTGGAGAAAGATTTGAGAAATTTGGGAGCCAGAGTATGGAGAAGAAAAGCTGAGGAAAGAAAGGAATAATTTCGAATTGTGAGAGAGACTATCATCATGCAGGGACTGTGACGCGATTAATGATAATAAGTATTGCAATTATATTTAACGACTGGAAATGCTACAGATAAAACAATAAAAAAAAATAAACAAACAAAATTGATGATTAAATTACAGAACTACTGTTACTGTGCATTTTTAGCCCGAAATATATAAAGTAAAACTAGATAATAACTATTTTCTTTTCAATTCACTCGTAGATTCTAAACGTCTCTAAAGCCAATCCACAAGAGATATTAACTTACTCGTAATTCCCAAAAAAGGTAAAGGAACTCGGAGAGACAAAAACATATATGGACAAAAGAAGGGAAACATTAAAACAAATATGTTAAAAAGGGGGAAGAGGAAATAAATTAATTTATAATACTACTACTTTTAGTTTACTAGGCTATGAAAAAATCAATTACTTTCCGACACAGAACCGATTCGTGAGACATGCGATGAACCACCTTACGTTTAAAGCCTGTGAATTACAAGGATACTGACCAATCATGCCTGATGCACCATCACAGAGCAGATGAAATGAAACGAAATTAAATAATTGTGGAGAAATACTGAAATGCAATTTGTGGCAGGGAAAACGGGGAAAAAAAACATAAAAAATAAAAAAAAAAAACGAGAAACACCTGCCCCGATTCTGTTTCGTCCACCATGAAGCCCTCATGGGATGACAAAACTCGATCTCGGGACCCCAGCGCACAGTGTGCTAGAAACAAAATCTAGCTGGAAAAAACTATTTTCACTCGCCCTCATCAATTTATATAATTTTTTTTTCACTATAATATAATTGTTATGTGATTGTTCTTAACTTATCTGCAATGGAAGGTATAATTCCAATGTTTATGAAGACAATATAAACACAGGAAGTTGCCGATAGTTATGAACTCGTCTGATCTACATTCCAGTTGTGTTGTTAGCGTTGTGTTTTCAAGTTCTGTGAGCTTATGTTCTTATTCTATATGGAGACTTCAACTCAAGGTTTGTAATTTCATTGATATATTTAATATTTTCTATATAACCAGATATTATGTTAAATACATGTGGAATCGTACATTCGAAACTCTAAAAAAAGTACACAATCGTCTTATTTTAAATTGAGCTACAAAGACAACAGTTCTGAACAGTAGTACAAATTTTAGTTATAATATAGAGTGATTTATGGACTTTAATTTCCGCAAAATAACATGTGTGCAAATTATTGCGTTTTTATTAGCTTTCTCGTTATAGGAGGCGGCCAGCAACTGAGGTCTACCGTCACGCGCAGATAATTTGATTTTATATGGAAGAAAAGTGTTCGTTAGTGGCAATAATTCATCATTTAGTAAGTAAATTAGGGCTAGGGAAATATCAGGAAAATGTTTTAAATTATATTTAAAAAAATATTTTTTGAAAAGCGACTTTCTCAAACATAGGAAGTTGCGCCTGAGAAAAAAAAGGTAGATTTATAATGAAATATTCTGATTGGCTAGAAGTAGATGTTGATTTTACCCGATATTAAGAATTAATTTAGAACATAGACAGTCGTTGGAAAATCCTGATCCATCTGCTTATGGAATCGGAAGACCCAAAATATCTTTCGAAGGGGCTGGAATAAAAAATAAAAAAGTTCACTTAAGCAGTAATTCTCTCGCGATGAACTTGCTCTTGCAACAGAAATGTCACTTCGCTCATATGGTAAACGGGATGCTGCTGATTTTTAATGAAATTTCTCAAAAAACCCCAAAAATATCTTCAAAATAATAAGAAATATTACAAATTACCCCGCTCAACTCCCCTCTCTTATATGTCAGCTGAGGCATTTTCTTTTTTGATAAATATCAACACGCCAATATACTGTATTAACAAGAGACTAGGTGCCAAAAAGAGAGGTTGTGATATTTACCCACCCTATAATGCTACTTCCCAGTACCATATTAGTGACAGATATTTCAGCAGAAATAAGACTATCCTTTTTTATTAGTTTTTATTGCAGCCTATACGAAAAAAGTATTTTGGGTCTTACAATTCCATAAGCAGATGGAACATGATTTTCCAACGACTCTCATTGTTCTCAATTCTTAATAATGGGAAAGTCAACATTCACTTCTTGCCAATCAGAATATTTCAGTAGAAATCTATCTTTTTCCTCGCACACGACTTCTCATGCTTTAGAAAATCGCTTTTCAAAAAATATATTTATTATATATTTTAAAACATTCTCCGAACATCCCCTAAATCTAATTTATTAATAAGTGATCACTTATTGCTTTATCGAACGTTTTTCTTCATATATTAAATGAAACAATTCTCTGCGCGCGACGGTAGCCTCAGCTGCTGGCCGCCTCCTATAATAAGAAAGCTAATTAAAAAAACGCAATAATTTGCACTCTTGTTATTGTGCGGGAATTAAAGTCCATAAATCACTCTATATTATAACAAAAATTCGTATTACTGTTCGAAACTGTTTTCTTTCGTAGCTAAATTTAAAGTAAGATGATTGTGTATTATTTTTAGTGTTTCGGAGGTATGATTCCTCGTGTATTTAACACAATATCTGATTGTATAGAAACATGTTAAATATATGAATGAAACGTACAAACCATGAGGTAAAGTATCCATGTAGAACAAGAAGAATAACTCACTGAACTTTAATACAAAAAGTATTTATTTCCAGTAAAAAAATATGAATTGGTGAGAGTGAGTAAAATACTTTTTCCAGTTAGATTTCGTATCTGGCCCATTGTTCAGCGGTGAGAGGCGAGCGTCTAACCTCTTGCGCCAAGTAGCCGCCACGCTATGAAAAAATATTACATCTAATTACATTTCAACATCTCAAAATTAGTTTTCCTGCCTCCTGGAATGCAGATTGCTTTTGTTCAAGGAAAATGATCACAGATGTGAAAATGTCAGCAAAAAATAGGAGTTGTAAAAATTCTACGAAAGCTAAATAAAGTAATACAGTCGATTAGTTCTTAAAATTTTGGGTTTTTATAATCGAGAGGTATTTTCCGCTCCAGGGTTTGTTTATATCTCAAGTAGTTCAGTTCCAACTAAACTATAACCGGATAAATGTATTCAACATATTTAATTTAAACTCTATATAAAATAGACGGGAAGGTATGGGTTCGACCTCACAAAGTCGGCGGGTGGAGATTCTTCTTACTTGCTTGTATTCAAACCAGCTCTGTGAATAGTGGTATCCACATTACCTAAGGGAATTGTTTCCCTATAAACGAAGTACTAGTTTCTTTCATAGTATATATAATTTTGAATATATCACGGTTTATAATTGCCTACAGAAGGAACACTACAGTACAATCTAGTGTAATATTCACAAAACGGATACCAGTTTCACCAATATTTGAGTAAATCAAGACATAATATTAAGAGATCTATGTGGCCGTCGTCTATGACTGATGTTTCGTCCACATAGCCCGAAGTCTCTTATATTATATTACCGGCCGTGAAAGCCTGTATTCAACTATCAAATCAAGGCAAATTAAATAAATAACTGCAAGTAAACAAACAATGATACTCAGAAATGGACAAATTTCGTCTTATAAACATCCAAATTCTTTTAAAAAATAAACAGTTTTCGTTTCGTACAATACATTCGTTACGCTTCGGCCCTAATATCTCAAATCATCCGTAAAGCACTTTCAAACCTTGTAAAGTAATTTACTATTCTTTACCCATTTTATATTTTTCATTGGCTATACAACTTTAAAAACGAGTCTTTTTTTACTTCTCTTCCCAAAAAAACTTACAATTTTTACCTGGACCTGGATCCTCGTCCACCTCTGTGATTGACTTATGGAAATGTGAAACCAGCAACCGACTGATCATCTAGGGCCTTCAAGGTCTGTAGAGCAAGAGTTCAATTTTCGTTTAGAACCTTCTTTTTGTCATTTTTTTAATTGTACAGTTTTTAAAACTACTCTAGCGTGGCAAAAATACTATTGAACGATTGATAATAAATTAAGACCTAAAAAAGAAACATGTTAAAAAACGTATTATAGGTCCTCAAATTCTAATCCGACGAATATACAGAAGCATTTTTTAAAATATTTATTAGGTATTTTAATTTGCCGATCTAAATATGCTCGATAAATACATTTTTTTTTTTTAGAATTAGGTGGATGCTTCTTTCAGATTTTAGATATAAAGGCCAATTAAAGGAAATGCGTTCTGATATTCCACGTGGGACGTGCGATTAGCGTGGCCACTCACCGTACTTCCATACGGCCCTGCGCAAAACCCTCACAAACAAAAGGTGATTAACTTCACTTGCTACAATTTTGTAATTATAATTTGTATCATATAGAGTCAGACACACCATTTCCAATGCACAACGTCTCGCGATACGTGAGAACTTCATCTCAAGCAATTACAGCGCTTTAGTTTCTCAAGGGAAATACGGCAATACCATAGTACAAGCCTACAAATCACTACATCAAACAAATTGATTTATGATAAACCGGTATTAGAACATGGTAAAATTATTATTTATTTTTTACCATGCCTCATTTAAGTCCTTAACTATTTTACATCAAGTACGGGAAATGGAACATTAACTTTCTATTCTATAGCGTTCTGCCTTAGGGCAGGTCCTTCACTGCAATCGTAGCATTTTCATGTTATGTTTTGCAGTTTTACTACGGAATTACAGGTATGGTAGCTTTCGTTGCTCTACACACCGGGGATGATAAGGATGATGGTGATGGCCTGTTCGGGGACCTCTTGGACCTCAGAACTACCTGGCATTTGCCTTACAGGCGAGGAAAACCCCCGAAAAAACTCACCCAGGAAGCCCGTCCCGACCGGGAATCGAACCCGGATCCGCTGCGTGACAAGGCATCCATTAACTTTAGTATTCACAATATCGGACGGAACTCACTCACTCACACACACACACACACACACACACACATATATATATATATATATATATATATATATTGTGCGTGTGTGTGTGTGTTTGTACTATCGGTTGTCACTAAAGTTTAAACTTATATCTCTCGGGTTCAAATCCCTATTCAGGCGGTTAACTTTTCATGTCATATTTGGCCTTCATTATTAATTGTCAACATTTAATTATAGAATCGAAATAAATAAGCATTACCGCTATAAAATTAATATTCTCTTTCAATGCTTACTTGTTACAGAAGCTATAAGGTGGCAGGTCGAGAGATGTCCCGCTGCCTCTAATGAAAGAGAATTGTATATTAGGAAAGGAAAGTAAATGCTTGTGCTAGAAACCTGAGTGGTTATATCACAAACGTACAACGATAAAAGTCTCGAGTTCAAATCCCGGGCCAGACTTTTATTTTCCTTTTCATGTAATATATATATATATATATATACATGAAGACAACAAAGGAAAAACAATCAAAGTCCACTTTTCACAAAAGTTGAGTTGGGTATTTTATCATTCCTGGCTTAGAGTTTATCATCATCATCTTCAAGGTATGGGCTTGTTGGCCCGTTCCGCTCCCGGTGCACTATATGCTGCAGGTACACGTCGTCTTTCCAACGACGTTTTGGTCTTCTACATTTCTTCGGCCTAGAGGTTTATAATGAAGCAGCTGTTTTGATAAACGATTATTTGGCATTCTTTGTATAGGCTTGGAGTACTACTATTTTAAATGTCAATACATGGAATGATCATTCGTAGTCCACGTAAAATTGGCTTCAAAATAAAGTGTACAATAGTCACACAGATGTATGTTAAATCGATCACAGCCACCCAGTTATAAATAAGAAACCGTATAGAAAGTGATTTTCGTTATAAATGTTTATAAACATGAATTCGAATTATTGAAAAGGGACAACAATGTGTTAATTTGTACAAGATGCCCATCCAGTAACTAAACCGAAATATAACAACTTACAAGAACTGAAAAAGTTCTGCTCTCATGCAACCCAAGACTTTTTCTCAAATTTAAAATATGAAACATAACATTTCTGGTGTATTTGCATTGAAACAGTAGCGCATTTTTGTATGCGTGTTTTCTTAACTGTTACTGTTCATTACTATTCCCAATTGTGCAATTTAAAGAAGAAAATTATGTGGACTTTGATTGTTCTTTCATACAAAAATGTGCTGACAGTGTTTTCATTGTTAACTACTCTTCACAGGACGACACAAATATCAATTCCAATATAATCATTTGTTATACAAACAGTGTTTGATACAATTCCATGTTCATAATACTTTTATTGTAAGAGCGTTTTTAATTTTGTTTCAAATTTGCTCAGATCGAGAAATATGTGACTTTGATTGTTTTTCTTTTGTAATCTGTGTGTGTGTGTGTGTGTGTGTGTTGTGTATTTTAACTACTGTTAGGTCTTGGTTTGGTGGTGTATATATATATTATTCTGTGTTAAAGCAACTTTGAATAATAACAACGGTAAGTGATACAACTGTCCCGCGCCGTAGCCGGTGGTTAAGGCAGGAAGCCTTGGCGCAGAGCTACGGGACTTTCGATGGTTCGAGTCTCCGTGGGGGAAGATATTTTCTCATGGAATTTCGACCAGTATGGGACCGGTGCCCACCCAGAATCGTGAGGCATTTGGGTAGCTACAATAAGTAGCGGCTCCAGATTGAGAAAACCAGCTATAACGGCTGGGGGACTCAACACTCTGACCACATGTCACCCCTACACTGGCTGATTATCATCTACCTCTATGATTGACACATATCGATGTGAGGCCAGCAGCCGGCTGGTAGGCTAAGGACCTTCTAGGCCTGTCGCGCCAGGAGTTTTTTTAAGTGATATAACTAAAGAGAAAAATGTCAGCCTTAACAGAGGTTTGAACCAAAAAAATCTCCAGCTTTACGCAGTAGTGAAATGACCAATTACTATTCAGGTAATCCAGGAGAAGGCACGAATTTCTACCAATTTGAAATTCCTGTTAACCCGTAGCAGCGAACTGTTATTCACATTACGACAGAGTTTTTTTAAAGCCATTATGATGGGCTTTATTCCGTGCCATATCAGCTAAATACGAACGTAATATTGAAATTAATGTGCTCAATGAAACTATTAGCATCCAATAGTCAATAGTCAGCAGCACAATTGGTTAGTGCACAAGTGGGTAAAGGTGGATTCAAATCCCGGTTCAGGTAGAATTTTTTATCTTTTTATCAATTATTCCATGCAAATAGCTTGTCTACGTACATTCATTTCAATACTGCACGCTGTAGCGTAGTGGTTAAGGCACTGAGCAACAAGCCGGAGGGTCGAGGGTTCAAGTCCCGTTGGGGTCAGGATTTTTAAACTGACCCAAACCCTCTGGCGGCACTATGGCCCTGGGGTCGACTCAGCCTCTAGCGGAAATGAGTACCAGACGCTTGTTCTGGAGGTAAAGGCGGCCGTCACGCAGGGTTGACAACCCGGCTGACACAAAGTGCGGATTGTCTAGAAAAAGTGGGAGCCTTAACCTCCTACTACCCCAAGGGCCTCCGGGCCTGTTGTGGGATCACTTTACTTTTACTATGTTCGCAACTAAAAAATATCAACGACAATGAAAAGGATGAAGTTATAATCAGAAAAAATCTAACAAGTTAATAAGTAAATAAGAACATGGTAAAAAAAAGAAATATCTAAGTGAAGTCAAAACAATCACGACGCTGAGAAGATAGCAGTTAAAATCACAAACCATCTAAACAAATTAATAAGGAAATGATAATACGCTAAAAAATTAACTACAAAAAGTGACCCACTACATACCTTAAAGAGGCCCTTAGGGTAGTAGGAGGTTAGGGCTCCCATTTTTGTAAACAATCGACACTTGATGCCAGACAAGTTGTCAGCACTGTGTGACAGCCCATTTTACCCCTAGAACAAGCGTCTGGTACTCATTTCCGTTAGATACTGAGTTGACCCCAGTGCTATGGTGCCGCCGGAAATTTTGGGTCAGTTCAAAAATCCAGTCGTCACCGGGACTCGAACTCTCGACCGTCGAGGTTGCATTGTATTACCTTAACCAAATAAGCTACTGCGTGCCTCCCCCCCAAAAACTAAAAATAACAATAATACGTAGATTAAATTAACAATAAACGTAGGCTAAAATTATTAATAATACGTAGGCCAAAATTAGCATTAATGCAAGGCACCTCTAATCCTCTTACAAACTAAATTTTTTATATAGCCGTTCTTTGTTTCCTAGTTCTAATTTTCAAATTATGATCATTCCTGCCGCAATACTTGGGTTTTTCCAACCACCGTATAACCATCCATGTTCTATTTTCCATGTAAGATCCCTACAATTTTGGCTTCTACGCCTGATTTGAAGTATACTACCCAAATTTTCGACTTTCTCAAATAAAATTAATTAACTTCACCAGAAAGAAGTACTGAGTAAATGATGATGGTGAAAGACAGTCCTATCGGCTACTCAATTTAAAACAGTAGTTGAGGACTACTGGGTAATTAAAATAAAAACTAACGGGGCGACAGCCATAGAAGGCCCTTGCCCTACCACCCGGCTGCTGGCCTCACATCCAAATGTATTAACCAAATAAGTAGATAATCATCCAGCCAGTAGAGGCGTGACATATGGTCAACATGTCGGCTTCCCCAGCCGTTATAGCTGGGTTTTATACCTACAGCAGCTACTTATTGTAGCTACCCAAATTCCTCACGATGCTGGGTGGGCACAGGTCCGATACTGGCATAATGGAGACTCGAAACCAGCGCAAGGCCCATGTGCCAAGGCATCTTGCCTTGACCTCTCACTCGGCTACGGCGCGGAAGGGTAATTTAAATAGTTTGTACAATTTAACTTGAATAGTTACTTCAAACTCTAGTCCATGGTGTGACAGGTCTAAAAGGAACTTGGCCTACCAGCCAGAAGCTATCCACACATCTACATGTGTTAATCACAGAATTGACTATCATCCAGCCAGTACAGAATTGAGATGTGATCAGAATGACGGGCCCGCCAGCCGCGTAAAATCATATATTTTATGTGTGTATTTTGTATACGTTGAATAAATATGTAGAGTGCATGTTAATATTTAATTTATTAATTAAAAATAATTAAGCTTCTGCTTAGAACTGAAACAAAATTTTTATTGGTTGCAAGGAATATAAATATCTTTGAACTTCGTACAAAATTGAAATAAATAAATTAGTATTAAAACTTACTCCCTATATTGACGACGAAATAGGTTATCGTAATAGCTGATCAATATGGATTTAGAAGAAATAGGTCTACAATAGATAAAATGTTTAGTATAAGGCAGATTTTAGAAAATAAATGGGAATTATAATGATACTGTCCATCAACTGTATGTAGAAATCGAAAAGGCGTATGATTAAATTAAGAGTGAGAAATTATATAGTATCCTGCTGGATTACGGAATTCCTAAAAAGATAGTTAGACTTGTAGAATTGTAGCTTTTAAAGGCCGGTGTCTTAACTCTTGTTAAGTTAGTCTTCCAAGCAGAATGACCGAGGTCTAGTTTTATTTAAACTCGACGTTTCATCTAGTATTACGTAGACATCTTCAGGAGATTCTGCGTGCCCTTAGTCAACTCCGCAACTGTCGGCTGCAGTCTCGCTGGGAGTTTTTAAATAAATCAAAGGTGAACTGCCCTGCGACTCGCGTGAGCAGGCGGTGAGCATTTTTTCGGCATACTGTATATGAGCCCCGGGTTCCAAGACTGAGTACATTTGTCCCGGTAAATTTAGATGTCCAAAACAAAATACTTAAAATGTACAACAAGAAATGAAAAAAAATAAGTAATCTGAACAAATATAGAAGAAGTAAAATCATATAAATATCTTCGTTCAATTGTAAATGGAAAAAACTATATAGAGAAAGAAATTAGTGAGAATTTCTTTGGACAATAAAGCTTACTATGCAAATAGAATATTATTCAAAGGTAAACTTGTCTCCAGATTAATTAAATGTAAACTGTACACAGTAATAAGACCGATTGTAACTTATGGCTGTGAAACATGGGTACTGAAGGAGTCTGATAAACAAAAACTATTAATCTTTGAAAGGAAGATCTTACGGAGAATTTTTGGACCAATTAGAGAAAGCGATGGCACATGGTGTATACGAATGAACTCTCAATTAAATAATCTAATACGAAATAAAAATGTAATAAACCACATTAATGCTCTAAGACATATAAATAGAATGCAGGAAGACAAGCTTGTAAGAAGAATATACAAATGGAAACCAATATACACCAGAACAGCTGGACGCCCAAAAAACAGATGGCAGGATGATGTTATAAAAGACATATTAGAAATGAAAATTTGAAATTGGCCAGTCTGTATCCAGAATAGGTCCAAGTGGAGAAAAATTGTTGAGGAGGCCAACATTTCAATGAGGTTGTAGTCACCTGCTAAAGAAGAAGAAGAAGAAGAAGAAGAAGAAATTTAGATGTGAATTTAGTTGTAGCTGTAATGCTTAATATTAATATATGGCTGGTGACCTGTAACAACAATCATCCGGTTTTGCTCCATGCATATTTGTGAATCAGAATGTTTTCCGTGATTATATTATTTTTATTGGAGAACAGCTGATTTTGTCAAATTGCTATGTAAAGCAAACTTGAATGTGTATTAGTGATGGATGGTGACCAGTCCATCAGTCCATGTAAGTGTAAGATAATTTGTTTAATCGTGTTTTAATGTTGATAATATGGTTATTTTTAGTTGATGAATATTGTTTGCTTTCCGGCCATGTCATTGATGTTGTGTGCCGGTGCCAACTACTTTGCGGAGTCAAGACCCGTATTGAAGTGCTTTTCTTTTGGTGTTCGGGAGGTGTGTTTTAGTGTTTTAGCTAGGAGAATGATGGAATTCTCCTAGCAGTTTGATGTTTGTGTATCGAGAAGAATGTAAAGGCCCTAAGCTTTTCAGTCTTAAAAAGAGTCTTAAGTGATTGTTCTTTAGGTTTTGTCTTGTTGATTTAAGCTCCTTGTGTGTTAGTTAGGTTCTTCAGAAGCGTGACTGCTGTCTGTAGTAGCAGCGGGTTTTGGAGAAATTGGGTAAGTAGAAAAAGGAGTTGTTTAATTAGGGTAGTGTTTGGAATTTGGATAATGGGTTCAGGGTGTGTTGGAAGAGCCGGGAAGTTGTGTGTATCCAGATTGGGTGCTGGTGCGGCTGCCTTAGGTGTTGGTGTTTCTGTCGCTGGTGTTTGTGTTCTTGTCGTTGGTGTTGGTTTCGGTCTTGCGTTATTGTACATTTTGTATGTAGTGCACCATCTGTAACTGGCAGCATGATGTTCGTTACAGTTGGTGCATGTTGGTGTGTTGGCCTTGCAGTTGGCAACCTTATGATTGCCAGGGCATCGGACACATCGCTCAGCTCTAAAGCAGAACTGGGCTAGCCAGATCCCTGGCAATTGTAGCATTGTGTGCCTCCTGTTGGTCTTTTGTATTGCCTCCAGTTTGATAGGTATTTTGAAGAGATCAGTAAGTTCGTCCAATTTAGTCTTTAGGTCTGTTGCCTTCTCGAAGGTAAGGATCCAGACTGGAATTGCTGTCCTGGTCCTTTCTCCGTTCTGAAAGTTGGTCCGTTCCAGTTGTCATACTGTCTTGATGGGATACTTTAAGTGTTCAAGTTCCTGTTGAATCATTTGTGAAGTCAGGCTTGTTGGCAATCCTTTCAGTGTGACCTTAAGTGTTTTCATATTTCCATAAGCGTAGGTGTGATGAGGTGCTCGTAATTTTGTTAGTGTTGACTTGGCGTGTTCAAGCGCTGTTTTTGTTTTGTTGTGAATTGTGAGTGTGTCGTTTGTTAATTTCATAGAGAAATCTTCACTTCTGCCTACAATTAACTTGGTTAACTGGTAAGCAGAAAGCTTCTTGACGTCTGATATTACTGGAGGTGGATTGTCTTCAGTGTGTGTCTGTGAAGAGTCAAATCTGTTTCGTGTAGCCAATGGAGTGCTAGACTTGTTCAGTGCAGGTGCGTTTCTGGTATGGTGTCGCGCAGGAGGGAAGAAATAGTCTTTCTCACTTGATTCCATGGCGCCGCAGATGGAGTACCCAAATCCTGCTATAGAGTTGGCTTGAATACTGGTAGACGTTGTTCTTGACAAGCTCCTTTCTGGTAGTGTTGCTATTTCTGTTGCCTTCTACAACCAGCAGTTATCTTCACCATGTTTATTACACAATCACCGGTTGATTGTCGTTTAAATGTTTATGTCCGATGGGCGAATCAGAGCTCGAGATATGCTTTACCATGACTTCTTATACCATGTAGGCGGGCGATGAGCCCGCGCTGAGGGGACCTTCATTCCCAGTTGAACAATGAGGATTTAGAATAATTTTGTGTATTGGAATTGTGGAACTAGAAAAAATCCGCAGGGCTGTGGAAGCGCTGAGAGCACTTTACTGAGAACTCGGAATGTTGGCGGCCGACGCGCCTGGACTTTTGGGGCATATATAATCCCGATAGAATTGTAGGACATAGATATTTTTCTGTTGTGTGTTGAATTATTTTCGCGAGTGTTGTATTAATTTTTCTATGTGTGTTAGTGTGACCATTTGAAGTTCGCGTTGAGAAGGCTGTAGCTGATGCTCCAAATTGAAATGGAATCATCAATCCTATATTTTAACCTTCCACTTACCCGGCTTGATATGGAACTTATTGAATATACTGGTGGAGCAAAGGGGACTACCCCAGCATCTATCTTGACGCTTGATAAACAACCGAAACCTTGTCAGAGTAGTTTTTGAATTAATAATTTGATATATATTCCAATTATGCTGATTAATTTCTTACGTTGGGATTTTTAATTTTGTGAAGTAGCACTTTGAAATTTTAAATTTAGAATAACTTTGACTTTATCTCTAGGGTTCAAAAACGTTTCATTTAGAAAAATGTAAACATCTCTTTCTTGAATAAATACAGTTAATTCATGAACCTGTTTAGATACACCATTGGCATTAAATGCCATGACATTGATATAGCATCCACGTGTGAACCACCACATGGCTGCCGAAACATAAATTTACCAGGTTGGACATGAACAAAAACGCTCCATTGGTGAGGACGGAGATTCCAACATTGACTGGATGTCCTGGAGCATCATCTGTGCATGTCCAGAGTGAGGGATCTGGGGGACAAACGGAGTCTGAACCCGAGCAGTGCTTCGTGGAGCTACACTTTGTGCGGAGGTGCCAGGGGAGGTAGTATTAATAGGCTATAGAGAGGAGTTATTAAGGGCTAACATGCACAATCTCTTGAGTATTATAAAGAATTTGGGGCTGGAAGTAAAATTCAAAGAAACTAAATGTATAGAAATACATTATATAATGAAAATGAATAATTATCACAATGACATGAGTGAAATATTGAAGAAGTGGCCGAATTCAAATACCTAACAAACTAATTCACCCGGTCGGTTCATGGTAGCATGGATATAAGCTCTCCATACATCCCTATCCTGATATGTTTTCCAATCAATCCCAGTATAATTTACTTCCCTCAAACCATGGTTAATGTTATTCTCCTACCTCATCCTTACCTACTGTGAGCTTTCTCTCTGGTTTTCTTACAAGGAGTTTTGATGCCCTCTTTCATTCCCGTTCGTACCCTTTGTTCTACCCATCGCAGTCTATGAGATGTAACTGTTCTTATACCTGGTTTCTTATTAAGATCAAATAGTTCACTGTTACACAGTCTTCTCCATTCGCCTATCTGTTCATCTCTCTCTGGCACAAAAAAAAATCTAAGAAGTTTATTCTCGTAACTTTTTCTCCTCCATCAAAGTAAGAGCCCATGTTTCGCAACCACATAACTGAGAGAATAAGTTTATATATTTTCAGTTTAATATTTGTTTTCAGAGAGTCCCTGTAATGCATAATAACATCCACATCTAGAATTGAGTCTATGTTTAATTTCTTTATGCAGATCATTCTTGCTTGTAATTATTGTTCCCAGGTATTTGAATTCTGCAATTTCTTCAAAATTCCCTTATTTATCATTAACGGCCCACTACCATGATATAATGTATATCTATGTGTGACCATATATTTAGTTATATTGATGTTTACCTCCAGCCAAATATCTAATTGTTACTCAACAGAATGGGGTACACCTTAGCGTAGTTATATAAGGAAATACATTACAAGCCGAAGGGTTGAGGGTTCGAGTCCTGATGGCGTCGCCTCAGCCTCTAACGGAAATTAGTACCAGATGCTAGTTCTGGGGTAAAGAGAGTCGTCACGCAGGGCTGATAACCCGATTGCCATCATGTGCCGATTGTCTAGAAAATTTGGAGCGTTAACCTCCTACTACTCCTAAGGCCTGTAGTGGGATCACTTTACCTTACTCAATAGGGTGTGCGTGTTGGCCTTTAGTACCTCCTCGCTATTCTCTGATAGGCCTAATAGTACACCATCAGCGTAAACTCACAGCTTATTAATACCATTAAGTCGTACGGCTTCTTCGGCCAGTAAAATTTTGAATGTATACTATAGTACGAAATTGAATAGTGGAGAGGATAGTGAATCTGCTTGCATTAATCCATTGTGAATTAAAAAAATTATCTCAAAACCTTTTGCCTACACGCACCCTACACTCTTCTTGCCATTTAGACTCTCTCTCTTGGCGCGACAGGCCTACAAGGCCCTTAGCCTACCAGCCAGCTGTTGGCCTCACATCCACACGTATCAATCACAGAGGTAGATGGTAATCAGCCAGTGTAGGGGTGACATGTGGTCAGCATGTCGAGTCCCCCAGCCGTTATAGCTGGTTTCCTCAACCTGGAGTCGCTATTTATTGTAGCTACCCAAATGCATCACGATGCTGGGTGGGCACCGGTCCCATACTGGCCGAAATACCATGAGAAAATTTCTTCCCCATGGAGACTCGAACCAGTGCAAGTCCCGTAGCTCTGCGCCAAGGCTTCCTACCTTAACCACTCGGCTACGGCGCGGGACTGCCATTTAGACACATTAGAATAAATATATCTGTCATTATGATATTTACGAATTCCAGCAGGATACTATATAACTTCTCCCCCTAATTGAATCGAATGCATTTTTGAAGTGTACACATAGTTGATGCACACTGACATTATATTCGCAATACTTCACTAAAATCTGTCTATACTAAACATCTGATCTATTGTTAACATATTTCTTCTGAATCCATGTTGATTATCACCTGTTACGACTTTAATATATGCAGTAATTGTGAATACTAATATATTTGTTAGAATTTTGTAAGAAATTGACAGTAATTAAATGCCCTTGTAGTTGTTGCAGTCAGTTTTATCTCCTTTCTTACAGACTGGTACGATAATTGATTCTTTCACATTCATTTAAAAGTCTCTCTTTTTGCAAACCATACTAAGCAGCCGATTCATCTTCTCCTTCAATGTTTCTCCCCCTAATTTTATCAGTTCAGCTGGTATAGACCAGAAATGACCATGTAATAAATTACAACTTATGAGAGAATTGAATATTTAACCAATTCTAGATTATATACAAACTTACAGACAAAATTGGTAAACGCGTAAATAAATGAAACGATCTAGAATAACAAGCTAAATTCAGAATAACCACCCTATAGGCAATATAACTCTCGGCAGACAATTGAAGTGTTGTTAACATATATTACGTAACAGGCCACGTAACCAAGTACCTGCAAGAATGATTATAAAAAATCTCTCATTTTTCTTTAACTTCTGGGCTAGATTGAAGAGAATTTCAAATCTTGAAAAAATTTAACAATTTTACATTAGAAACGCGCCTTCTAGAAATCACTGAGATTAGATGATGATGACTATTTAACTCATGCCCCAAATGGGAGTCAATGACCAATCACGTTTCAATGATTTCTGTTTTACAACCAATCAGAGTCGTGTTTCACCAAATATTTATCAGTGTTATAATTACCATATTAAAGAAAGCTCCTCCTTACAATATTGCGTTCCTTTGGCAATAAATAGTATGATCTGGTTGCAGTGATAAACAAAAGAAGCAGTAGAAGCGTACCTATCGTTTCTCATTTGTTTTCAAACATCGCCGTTTACATTAAACATATAAATATTTTAAAATAACTATAGTTAAATAATGATTTGTGAGTAAACAGCTTAATTTTATTCGTTAAATAGTCCTAACAAATGCCACTCTTGATTTCCAAATTCTCTAGATAAATTCACTCCTCACTTCGTGAGTCGTGAATTTATCGATAATTTGGAAATCACTCGTGGCATTACTTATGATAATAACAACTGGATGGAGTCTGAATTACCATCTTACAAGCAAGAAAACACTATGCAGATTGTTGAAGACTTGTCAATAGACCGAAATGGCTTTCTATGTTCACTACATGCGAGAATGATGGTGACATATATGTATATATATATTTATAGTCAAAATGAATGGAGTTTCAAATCGTAAATATTTGAATAATTATAACATTTTTACATTAGAAACACATATTCTATACATCAGCGTGAAGACATGTTGGCAATAACATCTGGACACAGAAAATTAAATATGACGGGAAGGAAAGAAGAGGAGCAAGGGGGGCGAGAGAGCGCGAAGTTCGGATGGATGGTTGTTTGACAGAGAAATGGGTGTACGCTCTAGTCATTTATCCGGTCATGGAACCTTGAAGGTCTGTCACCGTAACTTCAAGAGAGATGAGATGCGGTGGTGTTTTTCAAGTACTTTTTAATGTACTCCCATAAAATGCATCTTTGCAACACTTTTTTTTCTGGACTCAGCTAATTTTATATTTATTCTAAGCAAAAGGATAACAAAAAAGTTAAGATTATAATTTATTTGTAAAACTTATGAAATATTTTCTCTGAACTAAACAAACGACATATCTATTCATCTTCTACTTACAAAGACTCGCTACACTTTCGTTAAATCTCGATTTGAGAATAAGAACGGTTAAATCACATTGGTTGTGACTGGAAGGACAAAGAGGGGCATGAAGACATGTACAAAACGCCCAGTAGGTAGCCCTAGAAACAGATGGGAACATAATAACAACCATAATTTAAGGGAGCAAATTATACAGGGAATGATTGGAAAAATATTAGCTTAGGATAGGGATTTAAGGAGAGTTTATTTCCGCATGACCATGAACCTTCGGGCTAGAGAGTGTCAGTGAGTTTGATATTTGTAGTCCCTAAATCGAAGGTAGGATTTGATATTTCCCAAAAGTTCATGTGTGTGACATTTTCATTGTCTCAGTTATAACTTGGCGTTATTTAAAATAAGACAGATAGATAGAAACCACGTGGTTCGGTCTAAAAGATAAATTCTCATTTATCTAGGGACTAAACATTCGAAACAGTCAAGGATATGGATTAACGTAACACCATATTAAAACATGTGATAAAATAATGCAGGCCTATACGAAATTAACTAATAACAAATCAAAACATCATCTAATCATTAACATAGTAATAATAATAATAATAATAATAATAATTATCTATCTTCGGGTTTTTTTACAGCTGCTGCCGTCTTCCCGTGCCAAACCCCCAAAGCCTATGGTATTGGGCATCTTCGATGCTTAGCCCTCTAGCTTGCATTACTTTCTTCATGTTTAATAATAATAATAATAATAATAATAATAATAATAATAATAATAATAATAATAATAAATTAAGACAAGTCTGCCAATTGAAAATACATGCACGTTATATTATAGTAAACGTCAAGATAATATTGAAACCAAAATTTAAAGCATATATATATATCTCAATTTAAAGAGATGATGAAGTAAAATCTTCCTTATGAATTCTAAGTTAACGTTTTCATTGAGCAATCATCAATCTTGACAGAAAGACAACTATTAACAAAGTTTTTTCAACATTGGCAGAGTGTCGAGAGAACAAAGGGGATACTGTAACTGTATTTGCATTTTACCAAGCCAGTTACTCTAGAATTAAAAAAAAAAAAAAACTCGTGTTTATTTGAACAACGCACTTTTGTTTTAATATATGAAGGAGTGTAACTACAAGTGATCCAAACTAGTACGATGTTTCTCATATTACTTGTCTCTAAGTAGGTGGCTACTAAATTAATGGTGTATTGCTAATGCAAAAATTCTTTCTATTCATCACCTGTTTAACAAAAAGTCGAATAACGGCAAGTGAAATTTAAATATTTGAATAGTTGTGTTCTAGTCAGACAACTCAAAATCTCGAGAAACATCTTCTTCTTCTTCATTTTCATCCTGTTTATTTCCAAAATCACTCCTCGGAGGAAGAAACATGATATCAATAAATACTAGCAAGCATGACTTTTGTCCAGGGCTGTGGTCCCGGGAGAATCGTTGCCTCGTACACAGCGAGCCCAGGGACAAATTTCCTGAGCGATTTTTTTTTCCGGGGCTTTCATCACCTGTAAGACAAATGTCAGGACACTTCAAAGCCCAAATAGTCTCGAAACATCATCTGGCCATCATATGCATCATTATCATATTCGCCATGTTTAGTATGACAGCAATTCCTTCAATATGTCATACCGAGGCGAAAATTTTGAAATTGGGATAGGAATAATTTTGCTGACGTAATATATACCGTATCTAAAAGTTCAAATTTTCTGGTTTTACAATATAATGTTATAAATGAGTATTGTTTTAGTCTAATATTAGTGGTAGAACATGTCATTTTAAAAAAAACGCAACATTTTACGAATTTGTTATTTAACGATTTTGCCATTTTAATTGGTTTTATTTCACGAAATCTTCTATTAAACCGTACTTTGTTATTTTTAAGTCGTTAATGCAATAATATTAATTGCATTATAATGTTCTACATACGTTAAATGTGCCCTTTAATTGTAACTGTAAGCTATGGTCAGTCAGTCACGAAAAAAACGTATAAAATTACTGTACAAAACATAAATAGTTGATGAATTAAAATTTCCTATTGAAATCTACGTTATCGGCACATAACTAACAAAATGTATTGATGGCATCTTCTTGTAGAGTCGTTATTTTTCCCGCTAGAGTCCCGTGATTGACTGACTTTTTGTCCTCTCGTTTATACTACTAATACGGATGGCGCAGTCAGTTGCCTGCTGGACTCAGCTGAGGATTAACATCAACATTATTTAATAAATATGCTAGACTGGAGCCGTACAAACTACAGCCCGCGGGCCACATCCGACCCACGATTGCTTTTCGTATGGCCCGCGTAAGCATCGAAATGAACAAATTAATTTTAAATTTAGATTTTGAAATGTAACATCTAGTTTGGACATCCCTTTGTGAAATTGAGCTCTCTGGAATATGGAGTTGAGGTGTCACCGCTTCTCTTGACAAAGTAGTAGAGATGATTCATCCCTTATTTACCTTTTTCTCCCCCACTCCCAACCTTGAAGATTAATTGTTTTGTTTGTTGTATTGTCAATCAAACAGTAGCCTGTGCATGGAATAGTTGTAAAAATAGTGTTAAAGTGAGAAAATGCTTTCAAAAACGCAAAGTTGATTCCGAGTGTAGGAAGTTTAACAAATCCTGGACCAGCAAGTACTTTGTGAAGGAGCATGGAAACAAAGTGTTATGTGTTATTTGTAACGATGTTATTGCAGTTGTGAAAGAATATAACATTAAAAGACATTACCAAACAAAGCATAGCCATTTTGATAAATTTAATGGAGATGAGCGTACTGAAAAAGCGAACGAGCTCCTTTCTAAAGATTATGGCACAACAGCAGTAATTAATTCAGGGTGATGGTGTAAGACAAAGAAATGTTACTGAAGCGAGTTATGAAGTTTTGAAACTAATTGCTGAGATTGGAAAACCGTTTTCTGATGGAAAATTTGTGAAAAAGTGTCTGATTGCTGTTGCCAAGAAGTTGTGTCCCAATAAAATTGATTTATTCAATTCAGTGTCGCTATCAAAAAACACTGTAAGTAGGTGTGTAGAAGAACTAGAAACCAGTGTTCGTCATCAACTTGTAGAAAAAGGAAAACAATTTGAACATTTCTCCATTGCATGCGACGAAAGCACAGACATAACTGATACTGTTCAGTTGTTGGTATTTGTTAGAGGCATAAATACCAACTTCAAAATTATGGAAGAACTTACAGGGGTAAGAAGTATACATGGTACGACGAAAGGTACTGTCTTGTTCCATGAAGTTGTGAAAGCTGTTGACAATATTGAACTAGACGGGGTGAAATTATACAGTATAACAACTGATGGTGTGCCATGTATGTTGGGACCCAACACCGGAATGGCGGAATTAATGAAGAAAGAAGTTGAAGTTTTGAGGGGCACAGTGCATAAATATCACTGAATTGTACAACAAGAAGTTCTTTGCGCTAAAGTGGCAAATCTCGATGGAGTTGTGCAGACTGTTACTAAGATAATTTATCATTCTTAGCAGAGCCTTGAATCACTGCACTTTCAAAACATTCCTAGATTATTATGAACAGTGAATACGGTCATATAATCTATCATGCTGAAATAAGGCAGTTGAGCCGTGGTCAAACATTAGCAAGATTTTTTGCTCTGAAAAATGAAATCCGCCAATTTCTTAAGGAAAAAGTATGTTGAATGTTGATATGTTACGTGATCACAATTGGCTGTCCAGACTAGCATTTCTTGTCGACATGACAAAACATTTGAATGACTTGAATATAATTTTACAAGGTAAAGACATATTAATCAATCAAGTTTACAGTGCAATAACAGCTTTCAAATTTAAACTGAAGGTATTGAAAAGGCACGTGTCTGTGAAAAACTGGGTACATTTTCCAAGCGTAGATGCTCTGCAAAATGAATATCCTGAATTGTGTTTATGAAGTGATTCTTTTGTGGAAGTTATTGAAAGAATTGAAGAAGAGTTTTCTAATAGATTTGTTGATTTCAATAAAATGGAACCAGACATTTCTTTGTTTTCGTCTTCATTTTCCTTCGATGTTGACAAAGCACCAGCAATGTTGCAATTTGAACTAATAGATTTGCAGTGTGATGACGCAATGAAAGGAGTTTTTGATCCTACAGATCTCATTAAGTTCTACAAGTTACTACCAGAAAAAAAATATTTAAGGTTGAAAGAACACGCCCGACATTTAATCTGCATGTTATCCTCGACATACTTGTGTGAACAAACATTTTCTAAAATAAAAATTAAAAAATCACGATTGAGGTCAAGTTTGAGTGATGAACATCTCCAAGACGTCTTATTTATCAGTACTACTCAGCAGACACCCGACATCGATCGTTTATTAACTTTAAAAAGCCAGTCCCACTCTTCTCATTAGGTAAATATATTCACTTTTGTACCAACTTTTTTCACAATTTTAATTGCAGCAAAGCGTTACAAATGTTTTAACATTCTTCTGTATGATAATGTAATTTTATTTTAGTAATAATAGTAGTAGTAGTAATAATAATAATAATAATAATAATAGAAGCAGCAGTAGTAACAATAATAGTAACTATATTTATGTTCCGGCCCGCTATCAATTGCACGATCAGTTATTGGCCCGGCCCATTAAAAAGTTTAGGCGGCCCTTCGTCTCGGCTGTTTCATAAAATAATTACTAGCCCAACTTCTGTGTCAATTTGAGCTAAAAGGCAGTCAGCAGAATCATTAAGATATGCTCTGAAAAACGTTGCAGTAATGAAGCAACTATACATGTTGATTTATCAGAAAATTATACCTACAAAGAACAAAATGAGATCCGGCAGTTCATTGGAGCAATAAGCAGATCTCAATATTAAATGCTGTTGCTGGTTTAGATGGAAGGCGAAAGAGACGTTCACAAGAAATACTATGCTGTAGTGTCAGGTAATGTGACACATAACAAGTGTGCTATATATGTAGACAAGTTTGCTTAACAAAAGTATTTTCCGAACTATAGGAGCTTCCTCCTAAATTTGAGGCGATTAAGTTGGAGCAGCAGGAACTTTAAATAGAAATAGGCCTATACGTTTAGGAATGTAACACTGACTAACTTGTGTATTCGGATTTAACATAAAATTGAATTTTTTAAATCATACCTTGGAAAGGGGGCTGTAGATGTGATTGGCGGCCAAGTAAAAAGGATGGCATAGATGTATGGAAAATTGGAAAATAAGGTACAAAGTGGTGCAGAATTATATATTATCGTGAACTGTAAATCCAACCAAATAACAGTTCGTGCGAATTTAATTAGGAAGTTAGGCGTCAACCATTTCAACTTCCAATAAATTAATAATCAGGTCCAACGTTTCGGGCTCCGCAACAACCGCTAGTAGAAACCTCAATGGCCACAGTATACAGCCCCTTCGAGCTACCAGTAAGGTTTAGCAGGATGGTGAGCAGATCGTAGTTTAAAGTCGAGAGGACTTCGATTGGAGCAATAGACCTATAATTTTCTCCGACGAATTAGGCCTAACAGTCTGGAGTACGAACGACGGTCTTGTCTGTTTATATCACATATAAACGATATGACGCTCTTTATGAGCATCTGGTTACGAAGTCATGTCGCATAAGCATATCGTGTTGGAGCAGAAATTCTAGTACATATCCACGTGATGTTGAACACGGCAGGCTATCTACAAATTTTATAGAGCTTATTAATTCCTTCCGCTCGGGAGCATTATCCTGAAGGAATGCTTTGTGTTCCAACAAGATAACATCCAGTCTACCATACTCTCCGTGTTAAAAAAATGGTTTCGGGGAAGCGTGATGTCCATGTTTCAGATCAACCTCCAATGTCATCTGATATGAACCCGATAGAATACGTGTGGACGAAAGTGAATGCAAATCTACGCTCCAAATGGGGAGGACCATACTGTAGCAAGGACGAATTGTGGAATAGTTGTGGACGAATGGGAAGAGGTGGTATTGGACCAAGAACTTTTCCAGATTATCGTGGACTCCATGTCGCGGCGAATGCATGCTGTTACAGATGCAGGTAGTATGTGGACGAGTTATTAGTTCCACAGTTCATTCATTTATTTATCTTCGTATATTCTTATGTTTCACCTCCAAATATGACATTTATTTTCTATTGGCTAAGTCCATCCTCATAATAGCCCTCGGACGTAGGACAATGAGCAATTCCACATAACGAAGTGTTTTACGTATCTTAAATATAAATAATAAAATCGACCGCGGATCGAACCCTAGACCACGTGTGTACGAAGCTAGCATGCTAGCAATGAGCTAAATGTTACACTGCCGCTGCGTTATTAAATGGGTGTATTTCACAGAAAAACAACATTTTAACATTACCGTTTTGTGTTACACAATATAATAAAATTCGTACTCTTGAGAACCGTGCGCTAAATATTATGTATTTTAAGGACCAAACGTCCGCTCAATCTCTTGAGTGGCAGTGTACGTTACGTAAGAGAATCACAATCCTGAAATAAGAGGTTTCTGGGGCAATTTTTCCCCCTTAAATGCCTAGATTTGAATTGCAACGCTAATTCCCTGAGCTCTTACATCTTATGAACCTGCTGTATACAAATTAAAACAAAACAGCTTGAGCGGCACTCAAATGTAAATAAACTATACAATAAATCATACTTACAAATTAGCCCAAGGCTTTAAAACCAATGTAATCTATATACATTCCAAAACACGTATTATACCATTACTCTATACTTAATACTCATTTAAAGTATGTCTGTCTTTACCTGTATATCCCCATTTGAGATAAGGGTGCTCCCGTGTGGGAGTTACTTAACCAAACTAATTTAATTACGCATATTTCCCTACGGAAATCAGTAAGCGAAAAAAATAGATCATCGCCTCAAAGAGGCACCTAGTAGGCAATTAAGGCATTACTTGAATCGAAAACGCCTATTAAGGTTTACGCAGAAGCTCTAATTTAGGCTTACGGTTATTTTAGGAGTCCGAAAATCTTCAGATTCCGGACCCTCCCAGAGGAATTTTCCCTTGTATCTTTCATTTAAAAAGAATTTTATTTTGTTTATTTTATGTGACTTATGTCCACCGCTGTGGTCTCGAGATAGCGTGCTGCCTTGTCACGCAGAGGGCCCGGGTTCGATCCCCGGTCGGGGCAGTTTTTCTGGGTGAGGTTTTTATCGGGGTTTTTCCTCACCTGTAAGACAAATGTCAGAAAAACTTTAAGGCCCAAACGGTCCCCGAAATCATATGGCCATCATCATCCTTAATCATCATCATCATCCTTCACCGGTGTGGAAAGCAACGGGAAGCTACCACACCTACAATTCCCTAGTACAGCTGCAAGCATAGCATGAAAATGTTATGATTGCAGTATAGGACATGCCTTCGGGCAGAATTACTATGGATGGATTATGTGACTTTAATTTAGTGTTTTGATTGAGTTTCCTAGTTTCACCTCCATATGTTATAGTACTCCTAATTATTGATTTATACATTTGTAATGTAGTATCCTCTGTTAAATTTTTGTTCCATTTTATTCCATAGATTGTACATTTTATATTTTATTCCCTGCAATCATGGACCGCTTGTAATGTTTTACTTGTATTTACTAACGTGTGAATATTGAATGCTGTTTGAGAAGTTCCTATTCGTAAACTCTACTTGAACGTCAAGAGCTTAGAACTTTTATATTCCAAACATCTGTTTTACACATAGTATGTGACGGAGTTCGTGATGCGACTTTGATGATGAATACGGGGATCGAATTTATTACCATGTACACTCTCGGTCCATCAAGAATTTACAATTCTACTCCAGGGGACAGCAACTGTAAAAAAGTTTTTGTCATGGATGTCCTTTCGAATAAGTTAATGATGACATTGGGATAGGTGATACATAAACGTTTTAGACCATCCTTCCGCTTAACGTTACTAAATCTCGGCTAGGAACTTCCCATTCCGGAACAACATTTTGAGCCCCGGTTACAATTTTAACCGCAAATTTACAGTGAATGTAAAAAGTCATCATACATTTTTTTTCTGAAACTCCGTTTTCTTGTGATAACATAATTAATATACTATAACATATATATTTTCATCTGTAATACACAAACATATGTTAACATTTTCGTGCTATATGAGACAAGAAAAGGAATGCCGATCACGAACCCAGTATTATTTTATATACTGTACAAGAAATTATTTTTATTTACACACGATCTCAACTTGTAAGATCACATAGGATCTAGTTTATACTTATTTATTTTATGTATATGTAGAGCCTTGGAAAAAAATGATGATGCAACTCATGATGAAGGAAAGTTGAAAGAGTTTTGAAGCGCGATTCACACCAGTAAGTTATTATGTGTTCTGTCTCCTTATAGTTCAAATCGGGTGACGTAAGTCTTTCTTCATGCAGTATTCGTATCATTCGCTCCTGTGGAGAAGTCGGTAAGATGCCTTCTCGCGACGACGGCGCGGGCCCAAGTTATATCCTGGTTAGGATGTATTTTTTTAAATAACGTCGTTAATTTTCATAAAGCCTAGACGTTATCAGGCTTCGTTAAAAGCATATATATATATATATATATATATATATATATATATATATAGGCCTATCCATAGTAATTCTGCCCGAAGGCAGGTCCTTCACTGCAAGCATAGCATTTTTTCATGCTATGCTTGCAGCTTTACTAGGGAATTGTGTGTAGGTGTGGTAGCTTCCCGTTGCTTTCCACACCGGTGAAGGATGATGATGATAATGATAATGGTAAGGATGATAATGATAAGGATGATGGCCATATGATTTCGGGGACCGTTTGGGCCTGAAAGTTTTCCTGACATTTGTCTTAGAGGTGAGGAAAAACCCCGATAAAAACCTCACCCAGAAAAACTGCCCCTACCGGGGATCGAACCCGGGCCCGCTGCGTGACAAGGCAGCACGCTACCTCGAGACCACAGCGGTGGGCTATAGGCCTATAGGCAAATTAATTAATTAAAGGGGACAGGTCATATATATAATTTATAATGACTGTATCATCACATTTCTTCGTTTACAAAACAAGGCATAACAAAATCGTTTATTTACACAATTAATGCAAAATTAATTTAGTTGAAATCTAATTTCAATTTACAAGTAAGTCCTAGATTATTGCATCGATTCATACAGACATTTTCTAGCATGGGATGATTGTGGTCTAATGGAGGGAACGTCTAATTCCCATGCATGGGTTCGCAGGTTCGATCCACTGACAATCTTGCTATTTTTATCTCTTTCGTCTTTATTTCAATTCATTTTATTTGTTTTGTTATTTTTTGCTTTGTTTTATTTACAGCATTTATCGCACTATTCATTTACGCGAAAGTATTTCCCTTGCACGACACACAACGAAATATAACGGATATTAGTTATTAGTTTCTCAAATAGTTGTTCACTTGTGAACCAAGTAGCTGATCTCTGATCATGCGCAATGACTTCAATCTGGCACTTGAAAATGATCTGTGCGCCATCAATTGTTTCAAAGGCTGTACGTGTATAGGCTACCCCATAGGTCCCACTTGGGAACACAGGTGCTTCCTGGCGGTAGTTTCTTAACATAGTTAATTTAGTGACGCTTATGTACCTATAGATGTCAAAGAGTGACATGTGGTTAGCACATTACCTCAATGAGGCATCTATAGGCAACAAAGGTATTAGTTCGATGGATGAAATTCGGTTAAATTTTGCACAGAGGCCTTTTTATTCAGGTTTGCGGTTCTTTTACCAGCCTGAAAATCTTCAGACCGGGATCCACGAGTCAAACTCCTTCCCGGATGATTTGTTCCTTGGGTTTTCCATCCTAAAAATCCCTCGACCCCGGCCGGTTTGAACCCGCGATCCTCGGTATTAGAAACAAGAAACATCGCCGCTAGACATTTGTATCTATCAATAATTTTGATGACACTAACAAGGGAACTGTCAACCACTGCATTAGGAAACCTAACTTGAAATTACTTCTAGAGAAGCGTTGAGATTTACAAAGGCCGTGTCCAAAAAATTATCTACAGAAAAAATATCAGATTGGTCGAGACAGGGGAGTGAACCCGGGACATTTCTAGCCCGAATTTCAAACGTTACAACTATATTTTGTGTAATTGCAGATCCGACGCAACATTCAAAATTCCAAAAAAAGAAGAGGTAGAATAAATTAGAATTAGAGAAAAAGAACTGAGTTGCACATTTTTATAAAATTAGAAATGAAAACTGCTTCAGCTTTAAATGAAGAAGACAACTTTTACAGTCTCTTGTGGGACAGATACTAAGGATTCTAATTTGTGAATAAGCCAACATAATTATATTTTAAATCTGCTTTGTTCACTGCCGTTGTTTCTCTCTCCTTATCACTATGTTCCGAACCTAATTCCGTGCCAAGTTCAACATTAAGCTCCCAAGTACTGAACCCTGGGGCTTTACATATTTTTTAACAGAAAGGGCAGAAAAAATATATAATACGAATAAAGACTTTACAGATACAATTAGACTCAAAAATCAAGACTCCAACTAATTGAGAATACTATATTCAGCATTTAAATAAATATATTTTTTAATTTGTTCTTACATCGAATGTTAAACAGGATTGTGTAGATAAAAAAGACACGCCTAAAAAATAAAATAAAATAAATAAACCAAATGCTTAGCCACTATTTAAGAAGTCAAATACGTAGTTGCATCAACTTATTTATCGTTTATATGTTAAACTGAGGAAATTATGGTGTCATAACATTTTTGCATTCAACAATGACTTAATCATCGGTGTTATAAACATATAAATACTACATAAGCACAATACGGACCTAGTAAAACGCGCAAGCTTCGGAAAAATGCCAAAAATAAGTAAAGGGTTATAATATGTCTATATTATATATATATATATATTTTTTTTTTCAATATTCAGTATCTATATCTTACCATTTAATTTCATGAAGGCCATTTTTTGGTTTTATTTGTAGGTATTTCCAAGAATATATTTTTCTTTCTAATGATTTTTATCTATTATTAATATACATTAGCATTTATAACTTAATGTCAAGAATATATACTGAATATCATCATCCTAAGGCGCGACAACTTCAAGGTGAAAGTTTTGGCCTTCTCAACAATCCTCCTCCATGTCAATCTGTCTCTTGTTATATTCAAGTTACTCACTTTAATTTTCGTTAGATCATTCATTGTGTCATCCTCCCATCTTATCTTCGGTCTTCCAACTGCTCTGTTTCCTATAGGTTTACAGTTATAGAGTTTCTTAACCAAATCTCTGATAATCCATTCTTATTATATGTCCCAGCCAACCAATTCTGAGTGATGTGATATGGTTTACTACACTGCTCAAAACAATTAGAGGAACACTTGTAATAAATTGAATAAGTAATTGTTTTTTGAAGCTGTGATGCTGAAAGTTGGACAATATGTAAATTGAATTATTTATTTTATCATTGGATACAAATTTAAAAGTTTTTTTTGGCCTAAATACAGAGAAATTACCTCAAATAACAAATGTAGATAATTTTTTTTTATTTTGGAAGGCCACTTCTAATTGGTAAGCTTCCTGATGTTGCTATAGTGACGAATGTTGATTATTGCCTTGTTTATTGAAGTCTCTGACAAAATGAGGCATATAAATGAGTTTGAAGTGTATCATGCTCTACATCTTTTACGACAAGTTCAATCTCTGCGACAAGTGGCTAGAGAGCTTGGGGTTTCTCCTTCCGTGGTGTCCAGGTTACGCAACAGGCACAGAGAGACAGGTCAGTATTGTAGAAGACGTGGCCAGGGCCGTAAATTTAAAACAAGCCTCCAGGATGACAGATACGTTGTTCTTTCTGCTCTTCGACAGCGTACAAAAACTGCAAAAGACCTGCAGAATGACCTTCATATTGGCTTCCGGAATCCGGGTTTCAGACCAAACCATAAGGAACAGTTTAAGGAAAGAGAATATTCGTCCAAAAAGGCCCGTTAAAAAACCACGGTTAACAAATGGGCATAAGGCAGCAAGACGTACGTATGCTGAAAACCATGGTGATTGGAACCTGAACTAGTGGGAGTCTGTGCCCTTTTCGGACGAATTCAGGTATCGTCTTACACGTTGTGATGGTCGATTGAGGGTGTGGGGACGGCCAGGAGAAAGATTTTCTGCAGAGGCTGTACAGGAAATTGATAGATTCGGAGGAGGTTCCATAATGGTGTGGGCTGGAGTTATGTACAACAATCGTACGGACCTTGTACTTGTTCCCCAGAGACTGAATGCTGTCCGGTATATCGAGCATATTCGGGAAGAGCATGTAGTACCTGCTGCCATTGGAGTAGGCCCTGGATTTCTGTTTATGAAGGATAATACCAGGGCACATTCTGCAGCTGTCAGCAGGGATTTCCTGAGGAGGAATGAAATTGAGGTAATGGAGTGGCCAGCGGTCAGCCCAGACCTCAACCCTATTGAACACTTGTGGGATATTCTAGACAGGAAGGTCGGGAACCGACATCAAGCTCCACAGACTGCAGCAAATTGGAGATGCTCTGAACGAGGAATGGGAGAATATCCCGCAAGAGGAAATCCAGATCTTATTGGGAGCATGCCACGAAGGTGCCAAAGTGTCATCGAATGTCGTGGAGGCCATACACGATACTAACTCTGTATAACTTGTGTTTAACTTTGAAAAATAAGCACAAGATTCAATTGCTTACATAGCGGAATTATTTGAAAAGTTAATTGTCAGCGTTATTCATTTGTTTTTACTGACATGAGCAATAAATAAATAAATAAATAACCACAAATAATATACTTTATTAATTTCATGTTTGTACCTTTATCCAATGAAAAAATATTTTCATATTTCATAGTGTTCCTCTAATTGTTTTGAGCAGTGTATATTCTGTACATATACATAAACCAACTAATAAATAATTCAATTTAAGAATTTATTTCTGTAAATATTAATGAATTAAAAATTAATACTATAGTACAGATAGGCGACTCTGTGGTGCAAGTGGTTAGAAACTAGTCCTCCATCTTTGGATCCAAGTTCTCAACACGGTTACTCCGTGTGGAATCCTGGCGGACATATTTGAATCAGGAGAGAATCTCCCATTTTTTCCTGTCATATGTTAATATCATAACTTCTCCATACTCACTCATTTCCTTATATTTCATTTTGTCTGTCCCTATGATGGTGCGAATGCCTGCTAAGACTGCATTCTTGTATATTACAGACCTTTAATAATAGGGGCTTCTCTCGTCTAATCCATCTAGCTAGCATTTCATTGACATGAGTAGAACGATTATATCGTAAGAAAATAAGAAAAGTAAAATATTTCCTTTGTGGCAGAAATAATAAATATTTAGTATGTAACATAAAGAAATAAACAAATAAACATAGCCTATATCAACACAAAATCGCTAAAGCTATAATTCAGGGAAACAGTCCACCGCTGTGGTGTCGAATCAGCGTGCTGTTTTGTCACGGAGCGGGCCTGAGTTCTATCCTCTGTTGGGACAAGTTTCTGAGTGAGGATTTTCTTTCTGCGGTTTTCCTTATCTGTAAGAAAAATGTCAGGAATTTTTAATCCCAAGCGGTACCCGAACACCATTTGGCATCAATATCATATTAGTTTCGTTAGATTAAGGACTCTCCTGACGCATCGTTACTATTATCATCGCCTTTCATATCATCGGGCAGTAACCGCCGTTCTGTAGCCTCAACCTCAGAAGTGGGTGACAAGCACGCCATGCCAGGAGAGAATAACAGAAATGCCATAATAATAACAAGGTGGCACTGATTAAAAAAATAATTCAGGGAAACAGACATTCTGGTCTATTCAATGAAGCGTTGAGTTCAAGAAATGCCATTCATTCCTAATACCCGATGACCAGAAGAGTAAATATTAGACTAGTCAACAAATGAATGAATACCAAAAACCAAAATATATCTTTGATTTTACAGTACTCGTCAAAATTACTATCAGAATTAGACCTCAGCACTCACTCTTTATTTGGGTTTCGACATTATCATGGATATTTATTCTTTATATTTAATTTCATTTAATGTAGGCCTATATAAACGAATTCCATTTCAACATTTTTATTCTTTTTTCCAAGTACACGGATCAAAAAGCTATCTACAACAACATGTTTACAAGAGAGTTTTAAAAGCTGCCAAGTTTTGTTGGTTACAAACTTTGTACTTTTAGTGTATTTAATTTGTTGGCAGGTAGCCAGTTCAAAGTAAATTCCGTATGAATGTATTTATATTATGATATAGATATCTTGTAAAACTGAAAGTACAACATTAATGGATGTAATTAACAACATAACGAAATGCATTTTACTATCCGGTACTTCATCAACATTTTATAAGACAATAACAAAATTTGCATGAAACTTCACCAGAATTTACGTGTATTAATTAATTACTCCTTAATTTAAGGAATAATGTTATATCTATCGTACAACAAAATTAATATGCAGATGGTATGAAAACCCGTGACATGAAGTAGTAAACCTATGTTTAATGTAATATATAAATCCATGACGTGACAGGCCTAGATGACCTTAGGTATACCAGCTGGCTTCAGACCTCACATACGCATGTGTTAATCACACAAATGTTCGGTCATCCAACAGGTAAGATATGACAGGTGGACAGAATGTCAGTTCCCCTAGCCGTTGTAGCTGGTTTTCTTAATCTGAACCCCGCACTTATTACAACTATCCAAATTCCCCACGGGACCGGGTGGCCACCGGACCGACAATGAAAGAAATACATTGATATAATGTCTTCTTACATGGTGAATCGAACAAGCGCATGTCCCTGGGATCTGCAACAATGCATCATCAAATTAAACCGCTCGGCAAAAGGACTGAACGTTAAAAGTCATATATCAGCTAAACCTGTTTCAAATTGCATAGGATATTCTTATAATTTTATTTTCCATTATTTCTGTTGAATTGTCCACCGCTGTGGTCTCGAGGTAGCGTGCTGCCTTGTCACACAGCGGGCCCGGGTTCGATTCCCGGTCGGATATACTTTATTAATTTAATGTTTGTACCTTTATCCAATGAAAAAACATTTGCATATTTCATAGTGTTCCTCTAATTATTTTGAGCAATGTATATATGTGTGTGTGTGTAGAAATGACAGTGTAAATAATTATTGTAGAAAGAAGAATCATGTTTGCAATGACTTCGAATGACAGGATATAGAAGGCGTTACATGGGAATGATCCTAAATGAGGAACGACAGATGTTAAAGAATGGTGTTAGTAATGAGAAAGTACAAGAAATGAGTAACGATGAGATAAATGTTTGACGGTCGGACAGGCTCCTGGGTGAGGTTTTTTCGGGGATTTTTCCTCACCTGCAAGACAAATGTCAGGAAGCTTAGGGCCCAACGATCCCCGAAAAATCATCCGGCCATCATCATCATCCTATTCATTATCATGATCATCCTTTACCGTTGTGGAAAGCAACGGGAAGCTACCGCACCTATAATTTCCAAGTAAAGCTGCAAAGCATAGCAAGAACAATGTTATGATTGCAGTGAAAGACCTGCCCTCGGGCAGAATTACTATGGATGGATGTTGAATTAGTATTGCTAATTTAACGTCCCCATTTCTGTTAAGAAGCTAATCGTGATAACTTCATTTTGTCGTGCATCCCGATATGTCACGAATGGGGAATAAAAGAGGTGCATTGAAATTTGTTAAATCTCACGATTTAATAAGTTAGTTTTCTACCATTCTCGGCGGAAATGTGAATGTTTTTTTCCACATCTTCGCCTCTGCATTTTGTATTGTAAAGTAAAGCAATCCCACAAAATGCCCGGAGGCCCTTGGGTAGTAGGAGGTTAAGGCTCCCACATTTTCTAGACAATCGGCACTTTATATCAGCCGGGTTGTCAGCCCTGCGTGACGGCCGCCTTTACCCAAGAACAAGCATCTGGTACTTATTTCCGTTAGAGGCTGAGTCGACCCCAGGGCCATAGTGCCGCCAGAGGGTATGGGTTAGTTTAAAAATCCTGACCCCAACGGGACTTAAGATTTTAAATGCAGATGT
The DNA here is from genome assembly GCA_030220185.1 of Diploptera punctata. NCBI lineage: Eukaryota > Metazoa > Arthropoda > Insecta > Blattodea > Blaberidae > Diploptera > Diploptera punctata. The sequence continues at coordinate 1,520,582 of JASPKZ010008050.1, read as the reverse complement.
ATTATATTCATAAATTACGTTAATTCTACGCATATTTGTTTAAATTATCTTGTTTGCATTGCACCTGAATTCCTTCCTTACGCTTATTTGTTGGTCTTTTAATTCAATTAATGTCCTTGTATATTACGATCGTACACCTATCGATATGATGTCTCTTACTTACAGTTAGTGATGCCGCTTTGTCTCGATTAAAAGTAATTTAAACCAGTTATTCCAATTTTTTTCTCCAATAAAATAAAATTCAAATACAAGTAGTCATTAGAATCTAACAATGATCTTTAATGAGAGGTTTTAAATTTTAGATATTGGAAACTCTCAGGAATGGGGAAAAAGAGGTATGATTCGTACCTAAAATTGCATGACTTGTTTAAGAAAAACAATCTGGCGAAATTCAGAGAAAATGGAAAAATATTAAATTTTTAAGCGTAAACAAATGCATAAATTATAGTAGAACATAAAAACTTTGTATTTTAGTATAAAAAGGTTTCAAATAAACTGAAATTCAAAGCATGAATACATTTTCCTATGATCATTTGGAAAACACTTTACATGCAAAGTTGCATTGTATAAGAATGAGCTACATTATCTTTATGGGAAACCTGATGTATTAATAATAATTAAGTCTCGTAGATTGGGATGGACAGGACTTGTGACGCGAATGAGGAACGAAAGAAGGGCATTAAAAGTCCTTGTAGAAAAACCAGAGGGAACGTGCCCAGAAGATTGCAAAGGAATTAAGTGGGAGAAATATATTAACTATGATTTGAGGGAAGTAAATTATACGCGGGATGATTGGAAAACACTAGCTCTTGATAAGGATGTATGGAGAACTTATGTCCGCGCGGCCATGAACCCTTCTGTTGAATAGTGCCAATGTACCGTGGAACTGTAGGATTATATAAAAACACTGCAGGATTGGTGTGAATATATATATATATATATATACACACACATATATATGACAAGTCTGCCCCCTATCCCCAACATTCTTTGCGATTTATATCAACAAAGTAATATGTTGCTGGAACAAAAAATATAAATTTGGAATAAGAATATCAGAAAATACAAAATTAAATACCCTATTGCTTGCAGATCCCCAAACAATAATTGCAAGTTTAGAAGATAACCTGCAGAAAGGTCTATATGAACTTAAAAAAAATTACGGAAGAATACGGATTGAAGATATCTACAGAGGAAACGAAAATTATGGCATTTCAAGGTGTAGATCCTGTCAGAAGTAAAATTGTACTTGACAATAAAATTTTTGGAGCAGAATTTTACATATCTAGGATGCAATATCTCATATGAAGAAGAAAAGCTGAAATGAGATGCCTTCGGAGGACTTCAGGATACACACTACTAGATCACAATAAAAAAACTGAAGACATCTTAGAAGAATTGGAAATGGAACCTTCAGAAAACAAAATTTCTGATTATAAGTCAAGATGGATGCAACATGTTCATCGAATGGAAGATCACAGGATACCCAAACAAATGTTAAGATATCAACCTGCAGAAGTAGAAGGCCAGGACGTCCACCCGAAAGATTTCTGGATGGTGTTTCTCTTGAGGCCGAAACATGTCAACAAATGGCCTAAATTCGTGGATGTACTATGATGATGATATACGTAGACAGTGTTCTGCCCAAGAGTAGGCCTTTCACTGCAAACTCAGCATTCTCCACTCATTCTTTAACTCACCTTTCCTTTTTGTATCCGCACACAAACCATTTATTTTTAATATTGTCTATCTGATGTCTTTTTCAGCCTCTAATTTTTTTTACGTTGACCATTACTTCTAGGCATCCGTCAGCAGGCAGTTTCTTCTTAGCCAGTGGTCAATCCAATTTCTTTTCCTCTTCTTTATGAGTTCCAGAATTGTTCTTGCCTTCACCCTCTCTGTCTAGCACATCTTTTACTTTGTATTGTGTCTGTCAATTTTTTACGTTCCATCCTTCCCCATATCCACATCTCAAAAGCTTCCAGTTGCTTTTCCTCATTCATATATATATATGTCATAATACTACGTATTTACGAGATTATTTTTCATAAGTAATGCCACGAGTGATTTCCAAATTATCGATAAATTCACGACTCACGAAGTGAAGACTGAATTTATCTAGAGAATTTGGAAATCAAGAGTGGCATTTGTTAGGACTATTTAACGAATAAAATTAAGCTGTTTACTCACAAACCATTATTTAAATATAGTTATTTTAAAATATTTATATATTTAATGTAAACGGCGATGTATGAAAACAAATGAGAAACGATTGGTACGCTTGATTTGCTTCTTTTGTTCGTCACTGCAACCAGATCATATTATTTATTGCCAAAGGAACGCAATATTGTAAGAATACACTCTAGTGGAGAAAAAATGAAACACATCAAACTGTATATTAATTCATTTCTGATGTCGTATGATGTATAAGACAATTATATTTTTCTGGGAAAAAATACATTTAAGAAAGTGCAAACAGTGTTTTTTTTTTTTGTGGTATAATCAAAGTTTTTATATTAACTCTCACATGCGGTATGTGTTGACGTTCATGCACTATATATACAATCTGGTAGCCGTATTTCAGTCACTGCAAAATAATGCTATGACCTATTCAGAAGGTTAATAAATAATTGTTTTAAAAAACTAAAACAGCACGCTTTATTAGAAAACCGAACTCAAAAATGAAAAATAATTTTAATTTCCAACACGCTTGGGATAAATTTAAAGTGGTCAACAAAAAAATCATCTCCAACACATATAGAATAAAACTTGAATTATCAACAAAACGAAAATAATTTTACCATCAAAAGCGTGGGGTGCTTTATATCAATTAATATATTTGATAATAAACAGATATTGGTAAAAGTAAACACTAAGAAGAACATGTAAAAATCATAAAAAGCACCCCATGCGTTTGATGGTAAAATTATTTTCTTTTTGTTGATAATTCTAGTTTTATTCTATATGTGTTGGAGATTATTTTTTTGTTGACCACTTTAAATTTATCCCAAGCGTATTGGAAATTAAAATTATTTTTCATTTTTGAGTTCGGTTTTCTAATAAAGCGTGCTGTTTTAGTTTT